>CP139502.1:73027643-73162591 GCA_021014915.2 Artemisia tridentata subsp. tridentata
AAAGCTTGGGTTTATGTGTAACACCCCAACCCGACAAGGGCAAAGATGTCACAAATACATGGTTTCATATCAGATACAAGTATTCAAGAAATAAAATAGCGGAAGCCTTAACATTAAAATCCAAAGGAAAATAAGTCAACACGACTTATATCAAGTGCAAGACAGAAATAACGAAGTACAAAACAGAATCCAAAATGCCCAAACAACGGCATAACAGAAATAAACCCCAAATGGTCACACTAGGATGACAAGGTCTAAACTTCACACAAGTTGCTCTCATCCCAAGCTAAAACCCAGCTCCTAGCTTAAATGTACCTGCCGCAGGAAAAGAAATGCGGCTGAGCTACGAGAGCTCAGTGAACAGATATAACGGAAACAAAGCAGTAGTAACGGAATAGTAAGTAAAAGAAATAATACCAGGTGTAACAAGAGTCAGGAAAAGGAATACAAAAGAGTTATGCAGACATACCAGGAACTAAGAATGGTTACAATAGTAGATGTAAATGAAGCCGGAACCCACCAAAATCCCAAGTTAAATCAAGTCAGGTCAAATATCAGGTCAAGTGTCAGGTCATAAGGTTACAAGGTTTCAGGAAAACAGAAATCCACTACGAGCCCAAAACTCAAAGTCAATCTCAAAGTCAAACCATATCAAGTCACATATCAGGGTGTATGGAGGGGTGACCTCAGCATACCAAGTACAGGGTGAGGGGATACCTACAGGGGTTGGAGTCGCGAACTCCCAGGGGTGTGAAAGGCGTGTATCGCACACACTCGCCAGTCACCAAGTAATACAAGTAACACGAACAAATCAAGACAGGTCTAGGATGCATCCATGCGCCCCCGCAGGCCACAGGGTTCTTCCTCTACGTAATAAATCAAGTCAAATCGGGGACGGCGTAACCAAATCACTAGGGCTACACACTAGTCATGCCGGCGGTGCATCACCGACATGGACATGAAACCCTCATGCCTAGTAGATGGCTCGTAGTCTCAAACTATGGGTGAGGGTCAAGTATCAAGTCTCGGTATCATGTATCAGGTGTCATAACAGGGTTCATATCAGGGTTCATATCAGGATTCATATCATAAGTGTCAAAATCCTTAAATACCGTTTTCCATAAAAGTATTCTTAAAAAGGTTTCATAAAAGAGGTTATTTGAAAATGGTTTCTATAAAGATAATCTTACCAATAATTTCTTAAAACATTTTCATAATTTATCAAAAAGGTTTTCTCAAATCCAGTTATACTATCAGGTGTATCAAGGTTCAAGTCCAGGTTCATGGCAAGGTTCATATCCAGGTTTATGACAAGGTTCAAAACAAAGGTTCAAGTCAGAAGATAAAGCAAGGGTTCAAAGCAAGGTTCAAGAACAAGTACAACAGGTCAAGGTTCACAATACAAGGGATACATAGCAATGGTTCGGGAAATCTTAAACGAATCAATAAAATAAATCAAAAGACGAAGGCCCATTACTGAAAAGGGCAGAATATCCGTACCTTATTCAAATAGCAAGCACAAACAAAAGAGTAGCTGACAGGGATCAAGATCACTCCCTCCTCGAACCTAAAGGAGTAGAAGACAGAGATACGAAAGGGGTTCAGTTATCTTCCCATTATAAGTAACTTTCTATTTTTAGTAACTTTCTATTTTTAGCAGGTTTCCAGATTTAGTAAGCTTCAATACTTGGCAAGATTCAAGTGGTATACTTCAAGTCAAGTCTTTAATTAGCTTATTATGGCAGTAACATTCATTTTAACAAGTTACACAAGTTCAGGGTTAGTTATGACAAGTTTTCATAGTTCAGGGTTATAAACGTAACTTTACCAAAGTTCAAGGTTTAAAATAGAAATCTCATAATTTACCATTCGAATACTTTATTTTCCAGAATTACACTTTTGGCCTCCAAGTTTCCAATATTTACGAATTACACCCCTTTACTTTATTAATTTACAATTTAATCTTATACTTACATAATTTACAATCTAACCTTTACAATATTCATATTACACATCAAGTCCCTTTATTTCTTCAAATTACAGAAATTACCCTTCAATATAATTATGTTACAAACAGCCCTCAAAGTTTCGGTAATTTACACATTTGGTCCTTATACTTTTTAAATTACAAATTCGAATTATATAATTTACTATAATTACATATTAAACCCTTAATTTACCAATTTTACACAATGAACACTTATTTTAACATGTTATACGAACACACCCTTAAACATTCACAATTTACACATCAAGTCCCTCGAGTTATCAAAGTTACATATTTAGCCCTTTAATTTACAATTTCAACCTTTAATTATTAACAATTACATATTAAGCCATTAAATTATCAAAATTACACATAACCCCCTGAATATAATTTATTACTCAATTCAGCACCAAGTTTCCAGAAATTACATATTTAGTCCCTCATTTTTATTTATTTTCAATTCGACTTATAATTTACAAATTAAATCATTATCTTGCCAAAATTACAAATAAGACCCTTATGTTATAATTTTTACATATTCTCCCAGGTCCATAAAATGTTACAAAAATATCCCACAAGTTTTAATAATTACAAAACACACCCTTTACTAATTATTTTCAAATCGGTATACAAATTATTTATCAAAAATCAAACCCTAATAATCCCAATCATTATCCAATAATTTTACCATCATTATAACACTATTATTTCCAGATTTCATCCCTTGAAAACCCTAGATCGATCAGACTTATGATTTTTCCCAAACTTTTTCTTTTTATTTCATAAACCCGATAATAACCATAATTCCAAAACTCATGAATTCGACTTCAACAATTCAAGATACCATTTTTCTCATGTTATATGATGTATATAAGACCCACGAAAAATATAAACAAGGCCCAGAAAAGTCGCATACATGTTTTATAGATTTAACTCGATTTTAGGGTTTATTAGCTCATTAATTTTCGTTCGATCAAGATATGGTGCATGGTTCGATTCCAACAATTTTTACATGTTATATATGATTAAGAGAGGGCTAGAAAAATACCAGAAAATTTATAGATCAATGGATTTACACGCTATGAATTTCTTTGGTTCGGTTCAAGCTTTTCGACCCAATTAAATCACCACAGCCAAACGATCGACCCTAGAACCTTGTGGCTATTTTTCCCACCTCCTTTGCACTATGAAGAACTCCAGAAAAATACTCCCTTGATTCAGAAAAATCGGATTGAGGTGTGGGTGAATTTTTGATGTGTCGGCTATAATGTTTTAGGTTAAATGGGAGGAAATAATTTAGGGATTTGATATAAATGTGATGGACCGAGTATTAGGGAGGGCATGGGCTGGAAATCACTGATTTTATGGCCCCAAATCAATCTATCCTTTTTAATGTAGTTTCCTTAATTTATTTTGTGATTTAAATGATTTTAAATAATAAAACTTGTATATAAATTTATATATTTCGGCCCAAGTAAAGTTTAGGTGAATTAATACACATTTGTACTTTGTAAAAATATTTGGAGCTTGCCTCAAAATTATCTTGCTTGATTTGTAGTTCGTTTCCAGAGATTCGGGATTAATTCGGTACTTTAATTAAGCTTTAGTTAAATTTTAAAGTTTCAGGGGCATTTTGGTAATTTTGCATGTTTTAGATTTTCGGGTTTTACATTATGTGTCGGAAAATTCCATGCAAGGAAACACTATTAACAGGCACCGCTTTTGGGAGGAGGTGATAGTGTATTTTCAAAATGAAACCGGTTCACAAAGAACGTACGACTCTATCACCACCAAATGGAAGAATTGGATTCGGAGTAGGGTTAGAAATTTTTGTGCTATCATGGATAATATCAAGAATAACCATGGTAGTGGTGAGAATGATGCTGATGATAGGGAGAAAACTTTGAGAGAATACCGTGTGATTTACGGTCATGATTTCAACTTGGAGGAATGTTGGAAAATTTTAAGGCATCATGATTCTTGAAGACGGAGGTGTCTGCTTTCCGATCGAATAGTTAGAAGAAATCAAAGGGCTCTACAACAACCTTGGGGTCAACAAAAGGTCTCTTGAATTTCCAAGACGTGGATGATTCTGAATATGAAGACGATACTAGAGAATCACGATCAGAAGGTCGTGACGCAGCCAGAAGAAAATCATCCTCCTCCTCTCATGATCCACCATCATCGTGGACAACTTCGCTAGCCAAGACCTTCTTCAAATTGAAGTCGTCAAAAGAGGGAAAAAAAAGGACATTGAAGTGTCGTATCTGAAGATGAAGCAAGAAGAGCTAGCGATAAAAAGAGAGAAAATGAAACTCCAACGAAAACAAGTCGAAATCATGGACATCACAAAACGGGAGCAAGATTTGATCTTCTACTACTCAAAAATCGACCCAACTTTGCCTGAACAACACCAAAATGAGCTTTTGCAGCTTAAGGCATCAATCAAAGCTCGCTACAACTTAGATGATTAGTTTACGTTTGTAATCGCTATCGTATTTTTAATTTAGTATTATAATGTTTTTATTTTTAATCAATTTTAAGTTTTTTTTAAATATTTGATTAAAAAAAAAGAAAAAAAAAAAGAAAAAAAAAAAAAAGTCGGTCACCACTGTGGCACTTTGGTCATGTCTGATCGCCTGAGAGAGAAAGCTGACGTGACACCTGGTGACCCAGGTCACCACTGTGACTTTCCATAGCCCAATATTAAACGGTCAGTCTGGGGAGGTGCCACGTTTTGGGTTCATTGTGTCTCTGAACATACTTTTATTATATGATGATGTGAGAGAATTTATTATTTTAAAATACACAAAACCTGTTCATCAATTGATTTTAGATAGTGGCTACTGGAGATGCACAAAACTGGTTAACCGGTTCAGTTTGGATCCGGGTCAAAACCGGACCGGTTAACCGGTTCGGTTCCGAACCGGTTGCGAGGATGGAAAACCCAAACCGGTTTGGTTGCGGTTGGTTGGCGGTTTGGACAGGTTTTTTTTTTTTTTTTTTTTTCGTCGTTTATACAAAGTAAACTGAATAAACTTCAACTTTTATTTAATACAACGGAAATACAACTCAAAGGAAATACATCATGAAAGGAAATACATCAAACATAATACATAAGCTTAAAACATAATACATAAACATAATAAATCGAAAAGCTACTCGTAAATGTCTTCATCGGATCCGACGGACCTAGCTTCGTTAGCAGCTTCATCTTCTCTTATTTCTTCATCGGAAAGCAACTCGGTTGTACCCTCTTGCACCTCTACCTCGTAGACCCCTTGTTCGATGTCTAAGGGGTTTTCAAGACTTGTTTTGTCTTGTCTTCGCTTGATTGCGTCCAAATGATCTTTCAAACACATACACATTTCCAAAGAAGCCGGTGTGAGCCTTGTTCTTCTGTTTGATAAAACCCTTCCACTTGTTGAAAAAGCGGATTCAGAAGCAACCGAAGTAGCTTGTACACTTAGGAGATCTTGAGCCATTCGGGATAGAACGGGAAACATTGTTTCCTTGGCTTTCCAAAACGCCAAAACATCAAAGTTTTCAACTTGGTCGGCCGGAATATGTGAGATAAAATCGGTTCCGGTATACCTTGTATATTCATTGTTTGCCCGATCACTCTTTGCCCGTTTGTTGGGATTTTCTCTTAACTTTTGTAGCAAGCCTTGTATCGGATTCCCTCTATGCGAGGACCTCGATGATGAAGAAGAAGTCGCATTCACAGAATTAGGTGGGTTACCATATTTTTCAAAATAATATTCCTACAAACCTTCAAAAGATTTTTTTTTTTTTTTTTTTTTTTTTTTTTTTGAACGGCGAATTTCTTAATAATTTGGATAAGACTTCGCACCCGCCTCACTGGCGAGCTCTCATCCACCACTGGCCAGACTATGTTGTCTTAACCGGGCCCACGCTGGCCATGGGGATTCAACGACGTCCCCCCGGAAACCGTACCGCCTCCACACAAGATTAACTTGCTGAAGTAACGGCCGGATGAAAACCGGGCTTCGGCTCGGTTCGAACCTTAAGCCACATCGGGATCGAACTTCATTGCCTGGTACCAACAGAGCATTGTGGCCTAACTGTGAAGACTTCCCGGTTCGGTCACCCAAACCGGTACTACTTTCACACTTACTCACTTAATTGAGTAAGTGCTAGCCACTAGACCACAAGCCTGTTGGTTCAAAAGAATTGTTAAAAGCCATTTTTGCATCTTCACCATAGTTCGCGTTATTCTCGAATAACCCCAAATCAGTTGTAATCGAGTCGATAAGTAACTCTACCCCGCTTACATTATAACATGGATTTAATGCGGCCGCACAAGTAATTACCGGTGACAAACTTTCAAAATATTTCTTAAGCTTATCTTTCATTGGATAAACCATATTTGTATATATACCACCATTTAATTCAAATGAGGTCATGCTTGAACACATTAAGTATAGTTGCTCGAGTACCAAATGGGGTGTTGGATAATAAACTCCCGACAATTTTTTGTGGCGTTGAAAAAAATTCAAGTAATCAGGTTAGTTTTTCAATAGTATCCCAATTTTCCGATTCAAATGGAACAACCCTACCCTTTTGTGCCAACAAGTCATGAAAATATTGTAAAGTCACCTTTTGTTTTATACCAATTAGAAACATAAGAAAAGTGGAATTCCATCTTGTATCAACATCTAAATTAGGTGACAACCAATGTTTCCCCGCATCAACACACATCCTAACGTATCTATTATATCTATTAGTACCCTTTTTGAAAATATCGTGCAACATTTGTTTAAAACGATCTTTCATTTGACACATTATGGGTTCGGCTAATCCCGCTTGCATAGCCAAGTTAATGATGTGTGCAACACATCGAGAATGATAAAATTCACCATGTAAAGGTGGCTCGTATTTCAATTTTAGTCTACCCAATGCAGCGGTGTTGTTACTAGCATTATCCAACGTAATTGAAAAAACTTTTTGTTGCAAGTGAAATTTGTTAAACACTTTTCTCAACATTTTAAATAAAGCAACTCCCGTGTGAGGAACCGGAAACTCTTCAAATGATATGACCCGCTTCATCATTTGCCAATTTTCGGGATCAACCCAATGTGCGGTAACACAAAGGTACGAATATGGAGAACCATGAGGAGCGGACCAAACATCCGTTGTTATGTTAACACAAGCATCTAAATTAAAAAATTTAAAAAAAAAAAAAAAAAAATTAATTCTTGTTTGGCCGTTTTCCACATTTTCATAGCATCGCGTTTTAGAGTCATACGACTTACATGATTGTACATTGGTTGGACATGATTCTGCATCACTTCGGTCGTATCGTCTTCGTCCCAATGGTTGAACGGCAAACCTCGTTTAATCACCAACCCGGCAAATTGTTGACGAACTACTTCATGATCGTATACAAAAATACTCCCATCCCGAGCCATAGACGATTGACCCGCTTCCGGCACCTTTTTGAGTGCCTTGCAATACTTGAGGTTGATATGAGACCTCAACGTCGAGTTGGAAGTGGCAGCCATTAAACCCAAGCAATGCTTACATTGAGCCTTTTTCTTTCCATCCGACATTAGGACGTAGTTGAAGTTATCCCAAACATCTTTTACACGATCGTGGGCTAAAACTTTAACAATCGTAGGTTCACTTGATGAACCAGCTTCGGTGTTGTTGGTGGTGGTGGTGGGGGTGGTGTTTGAGGAACCGGCCATTAGTGATTAGTGAAAGAAATACTTTCGGTTTTGATTTTTTAGTGTGTATTTTGCTAATAGAAATGTTGTAAATAAAACACAACACAACCCATCTATTTATACTAAACCACAAATGGCAAAGTGGTAATTTTAGACAAATAATAAAAAAAATCCCCCTCCCCCCCGGCTCCTTCCCGCTCTCCCGCCCTCAATTTAAATTCAAAATTTTGAAATTCAAAAATTTTAAAAAAAAATGTACAAACCGGTTCCAAACCGGTTAACCGGACCGGTTCGGAAAAACCGGTCTAAAAACCAGTCCCTATTCGATTTTTCCAAACCGGCGGTTCCCAAAAAAAGGGGACCGGTTATAGTAAAAACCGGTTTTGACCGGTTCAGTTTTTCGGTTTGACTTCAGAGGCGGTTCGGTTAACCGGTTTTTTTGTTCATCTCTAGTGGCTACTCGGTAGGCTGAAAGGATAATTATAACTTCAAACTAAACTTAGAAAAAATTACATGTTTGGTCCCTGTGGTTTGCTAAGATTTCATGTTTAGTCCTTAAATCGTTTTAATTACACCAGAGATACCTACTTTTGAAACCTTGCACTCATTTAGTCCCTATTTTGGATGGGCCGTTAGTTTGACCATTAAGTGTTTAAATATTTTTTTCCCGTTAGTCCATCCGTTAATATTTTTTGCACCGTTAGTCCTTATTTTCTAAAATGAATTAAAAAATGCAGCATGGCTCGAACTCGGGTCTTGTTGCCCAAAAACCAACGCCGTGGACTAAGCGTCCAGTGGTGTAATTATATGAAAATAAATTCTATTTAACCTTTTTTTTGCTCACGTTTTTATCCATTTTCGTCTGTTTTTATACGTTTTCGTCCATTTTTTTTACGTTTTTGTACGTTTTCGTCCGTTTTTTTTACATTTTTGTCCGTTTTTTACGTTCTCGTCCGTTTTTTACGTTTTCGTCTATTTTTTTACGTTTTTGTCCCTTTTTTTACGCTCTCGTCCGTTTTGTAACGTTTTCGTCCGTTTTTTACGTTTTCGTACTATTTTTTACGTTTTCGTCCGTTTTTTTACGTTTTTGTCTGTCTTTTACGTTCTCGTTCGCTTTTTTACGTTTTTGTACTTTTTTTTACGTTTTCGTCCATTTTTTTCCTTTTTCGTCCCTTTTTTTACGTTTTGGTATGCTTTTAAAAGTTTTCATCTGTTTTTTACGCTTTTGTCCTTTTTATACGTTTTTGTCTATTTTTTTTATGTTTTCGTCCGTTTTTATGCGTTTTCTTCTGTTTTTAAACGTTTTCGTCTACCTTTTTACGTATAAAGAGGGTCGTAAACGTAAAAAAAAAGATAAAAACGTATAAAAACATACGAGCAGTGTGACGGCTGGTGGATGGAGTAGTCTGAGTATGCTGGGTGAGGGTGTAAAGCTGAGCTGGAGATGAACGGTGGGCTGTGGCATAGCGGGGTAGGTATGGTGAGGTAGATGTGGGAGTGGTGTGTGTAGGCTGAGCAGCTGCTCTGACAACCTCCATCAATAGGTCATCCGGAAATAGAACTGGTCATTGAAGCGGGGAAGTGTGTCCAGCAGAAAGTACCTTATCACGAACATCGGAAGGAAGAGACATGGTCTGTGACAAATATGGTGCGGCATGTGTAAGTATATAGAAAATACTTATATCATATATGTTAAGTAAAATACTCAAACAGCATAGTATAAGACTTAATCATATAAGGCAAATAGCGATCAAATCATGGCAAGCTAGGCAGACATGCATCTGGCGGTCATAAGGAAACGTTTTTTATAAACTGGTTATAGTTTAGGGTTTTTATACACCTAGTTCTATATAACCTAGGCTCTGAATACCAATCTATAACACCCCCAAAATCTGGATTTGCGAAAGCATACATGTTTGGGTGCTACTAAATCGATAATCACAACACAAAGATACAGAGAACGGATTAAAAATCCGTTTCAAAATAGTTTACATCTCCAAAATTTAAATGTCATACATCAAGTTCAATTCAATTAAAACAAAGCCCATTTAACATGACTGTCCCAAATCAGAGTTTAACGCATGAGCAAAAACATATCTAGAAATTATAACCAATGCCATGCCCTGCCTTCAATGAATACATTCTCAAACACATGAGAAAAACATGCTAAAAGTCAGCTAACGCTGGTGAGTTCATAGGTTTAAAGTAAATAATCACATATGGACCATAGCAAATAATTCAGCAAACACACTCTAACTATATGCTAACACTAAGCTCATCCAACCGAAACTAGACAAACAATATGCCAAGCTGGCATAGCAAACAAGGGTGCCCGCGAGTGTTAATCCCCAGACACTCGGCAAAATTCGACATGGTATACGTTCGCGTTGACCTGCTGGGCCTACCGAACGGGGGAGTCACCCCCAATATATCTATTTATATCATACGCGCTTCCCAGCAGGAATTGATGGTTGATGATAATGGGCGCAATGGGATTCAAACATACTTAGGTTATCCGCATACAAAAGTTCAATTTGGTCAATGAAAACAGTTTTGCATGTTTCTCACCCCAAGGTTTATAAAACAATACGCATAAAAATGGGGCTATAAACTCACCTTAATAATAGCAATCTGCTAGTCAACAATAACACAGTGCAACCGCTCCGACACGCGACCTAGATCAGTATGGTAAGTCTTAGCGAAATATTCGTGTTTTAAACGTTTTAACTCATTTGAAAGGTTTACGTGTGTCAAGTGCTCATGTATTTCTTTCTTGCTGTGTGGTAAGGTACATTTCAAAAGAGGTTTATCGTACAAGACTCTTTGGTGATGGCTCATTGATGAACTCAAATAAGTACATTTTATTACTATCATTTATCCTATTAATTTGACTTGTTTTATTATATTATGTATGAGGATTGATACTTAATCGTTTACTTTTGTAATTCTCAGGTAAAAACAAGCATTTGGTGAAACTTGGCGATTTTGGACTAATTATGGAGCAAAACATGCAAGAAGTTAAGAGTCTACCGAAATGCACAAGATCAAGACTATTCTGCTCCAGATGCGCCGCATCTCACTTATTACATACGGCGCATCGCTATCAAGATTTCACAAGATATTATCCAAGACGGCAAAGGACATGCGCCGCATCCAAAGATGAAGATACGCCGCATCTTCTGGCGGTGTACGAATATTCCTGAATATATTAATCTTGGACCCCACGCGAAGTTAAGTCAATGCGCCGCATCTACTTACTAGATGCGCCGCATCTTACCCTCAGACGGTAACTATAAATACCCCAAGACCAGACGAATTCCGTAGCCTTAAGTTCCGAAGTTCGACAGAAGACCGAAGTACAGAAACCCTAGGACGAATTCAGACGAATAGGCAGCACAAGACACACCCAAACGAAGATACAAGAGCTGTAAGAAGGTGCTGCATGTGTTTAATTCATTAAGTAGTTTTGTTTTATTGTGTTAGTAAACTTTAATTCATCAAGATTGGTGGCTTGTGTAATGTGACAACGGAAAGATTGCACTCCCTTAAAACTGCTTTCTCATTAATTAAAGTTTATATGTTGATGTCTTTGGTGACTTTTATTAGTGCATTGATAACCTTTGTGTCTAGCTGAGCGTTGATCGGGTCGCCATGCCTCTGCCCTCGCCTATTTATTAGATCGCCTATGCATTCTATCGTCTGTAGAAAAGTAGGAAGAAAGATAAATAGGATAGTCATAAGTAATCATTAAGGGTTTACTCGCCGATAAGATTAGAACCAACGAGAAAGGACTTAATCTCGGTGCGTTGCATCGAACTATACACTTCATATAAAACTAGCAATAAAACAAGTGACAAACTACTTATCTATCAGGACAATCTTCTTATTGTCTCGAGTATTTATCTGTGTACGTGTGTGCTATTCGCTGATTCGTGCCTATTGGTTTAGTTTATTATTTAATTGCAACCAAATCGTGCCAGTCTCTCAGGCTGAACCCCCTTGCGTTAGATTAGGCTGTATAGCTAACTTAATATATTAAAATACTGATTAGAGTAACTAGATAATATGTTCCACTCTTAGTGATCGACACTCTACTTACCATTATATTCATACTGACCGGGTACACTGCTCGTTAAGTGTGTGTGTTATTGATAAGTCGGCTAAATATAAATTTAAAACTTGAGTAGGCATTAATACTGCTAAACCGCAACGACACATCGCACGCATCACTCATGGTGAAAGTGTACGGTGAAAATACGTGCGACGAGTGCTTGTCATCGCAAAATACGTAAGTAATATATATATATATATATATATATATATATATATATATATATATATATATATATATATATATATATATATATATATATTAATATTTAAATATTTAATTAATTAGGGCTTAATATTAATCAAATGGATATTGAAAAATTAATATGATAATGGTGATAGTGGGGTATTATTATATTATAAATATTATAATTATTTATAATACAATGACAATTATAAAGGAATTTATATGTATTTAATTTAGAGAAATAAAATAAAGTGTAAGTGCATAAATATATAACATATATTTATAAGTCTCATAAAGTCTAAAAATATTAATTTAGAAGAATTAATATTTTTAATAATAAAAATAATTCATTTCGTCTTTTAGTCGGTTTTCTTCTGAAAATATTATAAGTGTCGAAATTTTAGAAAAATCGGGCATGACCCATTCGTTTATTCAAACTTTTCCATTTTTCCAAAGTGTTGCAATTTCCTCAAATAATCCCTTTCGTTATTATTATTTCCAAATCTAGTCCAACGTATATATATTTTAGGTTATAAATATATATATCGTTTAATAGTCACTCTCAACACCTCTTTCCTATTTTGGTCACGCTCGACTGCTCGACTGCTCGACTCCATCATTTTTATGACACGTGTCCATGGTTAGGTAGGATATTTTATTCATTTATTTTGAAATGACATATATACCCTCATCTTTTATTAATACATTCTTTTCTCACTCCTCATCATCTCTCACAAATATACCCAAATCTAACAGCTAATTCTGTTGTGTATTAGATTAATTTGCATTCATTGTATTATTTTGCATATTTTCTGTTTTTGTGTGTTATTTGTTTGCTTTTATTTGTGTTTATTTTCGTGTGTTTTATTTGTTTTTAATTTTTCGTATTTTCTGCATACTGCTATCGTTGTACTGAGCTAAATCAAACGATACGGCGCATCTGATTTCTCAGATACGGCGTATTGCGTTTAATTTTTATAAATACAACGCGTTTAATTAATTTGATACGACGCATCTTTTCCCCAAGATACGGCGTATCTGTTTTTGATAAAAAAAAAAATTTCTAAACGTTAACGCCATACGACGCATCTGCTTTAGCAGATACGGCGTATCTATTATTTTAATTAAAAACAGTTTTCGAATTATTAAACAGATACGGCGTATCGATTTTTATCGATACGGCGCATCTTCTGAATCAAAAATCTTATATTTTGAAACGTAACGAAAATACGGCGCATTAACTTTTGTTAATACGACACATTTAATTTTAATAAATATCGATTTTTGATAATTAAAACAGATACGGCGCATTCTAATTTCTAAGCGGCGTATCTATTTTCTGAATAAAGTCTGATTAAATTTTAACGATTATAAGATACGGCGTATCCAACTTTTTGGATACGGCGCATCGTCTGCAGATATCAGTTATTTTTATTCTTATATCCGTTTCTGAATTCATTAATTTCTTTTGTAGCGAACAAATCCTACTGATGATTTTACTTGTGATGACAGATTTTGCTATGGAAGATATGTCGAAGAACGGATATCTTGTTATGGAACTTTTGCTTTCGAACTCATCCATGGAAGTTTATGATAATGTCAACTTCAATGTACTCGAGATTGATACGGATTTATTCTCTTGGGAGACCCCTCTTGAAGCTGCTTTTAAGGAGTTCATGCGTTTATGCAACATTGACAAAGGGGTATTCTCTTATGATGTATTTGTGAGGTACACTGGAGATGAACTGTTGCTCTTATGGCCTATCATTGAATCCAAAGGATTGAACTGGACTACTATCGAAGAAGATGATGGGAAATTCTATCTTGCATACATGGACTCAAGCAACAAAAGCTGTGGTGGAGGCAATACCCAAATCTCTTACATGCCTTATTCCGAACAGTACTGGGGATTAAATGAGAACTATCTGGACGATGAAAGAATTTATGCTGTGGCGGAGTTACTATTTCATGGCAGGTTGGTAAGATTGATGGACCTCTCCCTCAATGATTGGCTTGAACTTAAATATGGTAGTCCAAAATTTGCTCCTGCAAATGAAGTTAAGCGGATTATGACTTCATGGTTGACACGTAGTTTTAGGGAGCAATTTAACGAGTTCATGGAGATAAGAAGGAATATGATTGGAAAAGCTTGCTTTGACGTTAACCACGATCCTAACGATGTTAATTTTTCAGAGTGGTTGGCTAGTAAGTTCAATAACCATAAGAGCATGGATCGAGCTACTAAGGATGCGTTATGGGTATATTGGATGAAAGGTGAAGACGAAGAAGTAGAAAGCGACTACGGGTCGTCACTTCATGATTCAACAATCAATGAGGGCGTTGAAGAGTTATTCAGAATAGACATTGACGTGTTCGATTATGAGACACCCTTGTGCAGGCAATTTAAGGAATTTAACTACCTTCTTCGAGTCGACGATGATGTGCTAACTGGAGATCTACCAGGATTTAAGACTTATGACGATTTCAAAAACACCTGGTACTACGAATGGAATGACCAAATACCATGGGTTTGGGATAAACCATGGGAATTTGAGCACATTAATCACACATGTACACCTTTCGTTTTCAAGGATGGGAGTAGTGTTTGGCCGACCTGTGATTATAAGAGTGACAGAACCTGTAATGGGGGAAGTATTATTGGGATGAAACGGGTTGGAAACGATGTAACCTTTGAAGATTATGAGTGGTACGATAATGTTGAAGACTGCCCACAAAAAGCGGAGGCTTTGCAAGAAAAGGGTAGGATTGAATACTTGAAAGGACTTAAAGGGACATCAAATACTACTTTCTGGGAATGGGTGCATGAACAATTTGATGATTACACGAAGCTTAGTCGACGGCTACAATGGGAATTGGAAAGAGAGTGGGAGGCAATTCAAGATGATGATAGCAATGAGTCATTAATTGATGAACTAGATGACTATTTGATTAAGGATCCTTATTTTAAGTTTGTTGATAAAGACGAGGAAGAATTCACCAAAAGAAAGTGTCAACTACTTGGGATTCCTTATAATGAGCCACCCATGATTATTTCCGAAAAATTTAAAATCATCAAATATTCTTTGGGTCCAGATGAAGAATATGTTGCGGCAAAGACCAAGAGTTATACTAGACTAAGTCGTACGGAAGAAAACGTCGCAAAGCTATACGGGAAAGTCTTTCGGATGAAGGAAGAAGGATGGACCGTGACAAGGACTAAATAAAGAGCTGAACGTGAGTCTAACTTGAAGACTCTGGAATAAAGACAAGTGCTTACCGGGAGACAACCCGGATTTATCTTTTATTCTTTTGTTTTTGTGTCGAGTCAGTCAGGCCGCAGAGGATACGGCGCATCTCAATTCTGAGATGCGTCGCATCACCTGCAATGGTCATATCTTTATTTTTCTGCATTTTTTATTTTCGACTTTAAAACTTTTTATCAGTTTATTTTAAATGCGGCGCATCCCTGGTTAAGGATGCGGCGCATCTTCTATTCTGATCCGTATTTATTCCAGGCTCGATACGGCGTATCTTCTTCCATAAGATACGGCGCATCGACTGACCTGATGATTTTCATTTTTAATTTTTATGTTTTATTTTTATCTAACTACTAATGTATTATGCAAGTTTGAACCTTTCTTAACTTAGGTGTGTTTTAAAGCCTTGGTGGTATTATAGATTCCTGCATTTCCTGTGGATACATCTATTATGAAGCTTAAACGTTCTAATCCACAAGAAAGATGATTTTTGCTCTTATACTAATGGAGGATCATACCGAGCAAATCTCAGGGGAGTTTTTCTGTTCTAATTCTTTTATTTTCCAGTTTTTAACCTTTTATACAAAAAACGAGGACGTTGTTTAACTTAAGTGGGGGGATTGGAGAATTAGAACACTTAACACTTACTTGTCCTAAACTTTTCAAAATATGCTTAAAATGTGCTTAATATATCAAAACTTAAATTTTTTTAGCATGTTTTTGTTTAAAGTCTAAGTTGCATTGCTGCACACATGACGTTATTTTCAAAAAATTGTGATTTTTCAAAACTCACAAATCTATGAGTGTGCCGGTGACTTGTAAACTTTAGAACTTGGCTTGTATACTATTCGAGACCACCATAATAAGTATTATTTATATAATTGGAATGACTTGTCTAAATTGGTAAAATTTCTAGGATTACACCCAAATAGCCTTATATGTTATGTGTTATTAGCTAACTACACTGGTTAGTTAACCCCCGTATAAACCCTTTTGTTACTCTCACTTTTAGAGTAAGATACCCCTAGAAAAACACTCAGAGCCATTCCTTTCGTTTCTTACACCTTTGTTAAAATGTTTCGTTACACCCTTACACCTTAGCCTACCCTGTAGATTAAGATCCGTGGTTGGTTAATTGCTATAGGCAAAGTGTGTTTCCTTACATTACCTGTGTTCGCGTGCGTAATTCATTATCTATGGTTAGGTCGGGAAATTGCACAATGCAATTGGAGTGAAAGTAAATATTGTATATCTTTGAGTTTATTTTTCGTGTGTTTACTACTTTCACTATTACCGTTATTTCTGAAGTTATGAAGAGTATGGAAAAATTATCCAGGATTATCATTATAGTGATACGGTGAAATTTTACACATCTATGTTTATGTTAGTAGTTTGAAAAAAAAAAAAAAAAAAAAAAAAAAAAAAAAAAAAAAATCGAAAAAATAGAAAAGAAAAAGAAAAAAAGGAAAAGTTGGATGTTTGTTTTAACCAACTTATGTAAAGTTTTGTATTAAGTGGTCGATATCACCACTAGTTGTTATATATTATACTTATGGATTGAATGGGAGTTGGCAGTTATGGGAACACCAACTAAGGTTTATTCTTTGATTAAGATCTTGTTGAGTATAATTCGTGTCTACCTAAAGCGTGTGTTTCAAGTGTTAAAGCGTGAGTTATTCAATGATATGAGTCTTATTCATGGGATGGTTGGGATAGTGATTAACCACACTTAGGATTTTAATTTATCTGTTTTGTTTATTTTTTATTTTACACCAATTTATATCCCAAATATTATCCATATCCTGTATTATTCTTTATCCAACCAAACCATTGATTTATTGAGATTAGGGATTTGAGCAATCTTAAGTATCGTAGTCGTGGATTCGGCTATGTATTTATGATTTTGTCGCCCTTTTTGATATATTATTATTGGTGAAGTTTGGACCTATCTTTAGCCTGTTCGAGTTAAGGATTTGAGCAATTGCAAGTATCGTGTTCGTGGATTCGATCATGTATTTGTGATTTTGTCGCCTTTTCTGGAATTTGAGATCGATAGAGATTAAGAATAATTAACCCTTAAGCCTTAAAACCCTTTTTACCGCTTTAGACTTGTTATTCCTTGGCTTTAGTGGGGGAGATGTATATACTTGCCAAGCTTATGATAGAATATTCGTCACGACTGGACAGTTAAACGATAAGATTTGCTTTTATCAGAATATTTTATTTTACTTCTAATTCGTTAAGTGTTTAGTTGTGTGATTATGACAAAAATGAATACATGCTTAAATATAAAAATAAATCCTAATATCTTTTAGGATACATTTTCATAAGATTAATTCTAAGGTTTACTTGGGGACAAGTAAAGTTCAAGTGCGGGGATATTTGATGAACTCAAATAAGTACATTTTATTACTATCATTTATCCTATTAATTTGACTTGTTTTATTATATTATGTATGAGGATTGATAATTAATCGTTTACTTTTGTAATTCTCAGGTAAAAACAAGCATTTGGTGAAACTTGGCGATTTTGGACTAATTATGGAGCAAAACATGCAAGAAGTTAAGAGTCTACCGAAATGCACAAGATCAAGACTATTCTGCTCCAGATGCGCCGCATCTTGCTTATTACATACGGCGCATCACTATCAAGATTTCACAAGATATTATCCAAGACGGCAAAGGACATGCGCCGCATCCAAGAATGAAGATACGCCGCATCTTCTGGCGGTGTACGAATATTCCTGAATATATTAATCTTTGACCCCACGCGAAGTTAAGTCAATGCGCCACATCTACTTACTAGATGCGCCGCATCTTACCCTCAGACAGAAACTATAAATACCCCAAGACCAGACGAATTCCGTAGCCTTAAGTTTCGAAGTTCGACAGAAGACCGAAGTACAGAAACCCTAGGACGAATTCAGACGAATAAGCAGCACAAGACACACCCAAACGAAGATACAAGAGCTGTAAGAAGGTGCTGCATGTGTTTAATTCATTAAGTAGTTTTGTTTTATTGTGTTAGTAAACTTTAATTCATCAAGATTGGTGGCTTGTGTAATGTGACAACGGAAAGATTGCACTCCCTTAAAACTGCTTTCTCATTAATTAAAGTTTATATGTTGATGTCTTTGGTGACTTTTATTAGTGCATTGATAACCTTTGTGTCTAGCTGAGCGTTGATCGGGTCGCCATGCCTCTGCCCTCGCCTATTTATTAGATCGCCTATGCATTCTATCGTCTGTAGAAAAGTAGGAAGAAAGATAAATAGGATAGTCATAAGTAATCATTAAGGGTTTACTCGCCGATAAGATTAGAACCAACGAGAAAGGACTTAATCTCGGTGCGTTGCATCGAACTATACACTTCATATAAAACTAGCAATAAAACAAGTGACAAACTACTTATCTATCAGGACAGTCTTCTTATTGTCTCGAGTATTTATCTGTGTACGTGTGTGCTATTCGCTGATTCGTGCCTATTGGTTTAGTTTATTATTTAATTGCAACCAAATCGTGCCAGTCTCTCAGGCTGAACCCCCTTGCGTTAGATTAGGCTGTATAGCTAACTTAATATATTAAAATACTGATTAGAGTAACTAGATAATATGTTCCACTCTTAGTGATCGACACTCTACTTACCATTATATTCATACTGACCGGGTACACTGCTCGTTAAGTGTGTGTGTTATTGATAAGTCGGCTAAATATAAATTTAAAACTTGAGTAGGCATTAATACTGCTAAACCGCAACGACACATCGCACGCATCACTCATGGTGAAAGTGTACGGTGAAAATACGTGCGACGAGTGCTTGTCATCGCAAAATACGTAAGTAATATATATATATATATATATATTTAAACATTTAATTAATTAGGGCTTAATATTAATCAAATGGATATTGAAAAATTAATATGATAATGGTGATAGTGGGGTATTATTATATTATAAATATTATAATTATTTATAATACAATGACAATTATAAAGGAATTTATAAGTATTTAATTTAGAGAAATAAAATAAAGTGTAAGTGTATAAATATATAACATATATTTATAAGTCTCATAAAGTCTAAAAATATTAATTTAGAAGAATTAATATTTTTAATAATAAAAATAATTCATTTCGTCTTTTAGTCGGTTTTCTTCTGAAAATATTATAAGTGTCGAAATTTTAGAAAAATCAGGCATGACCCATTCGTTTATTCAAACTTTTCCATTTTTCCAAAGTGTTGCAATTTCCTCAAATAATCCCTTTCGTTATTATTATTTCCAAATCTAGTCCAACGTATATATATTTTAGGTTATAAATATATATATCGTTTAATAGTCACTCTCAACACCTCTTTCCTATTTTGGTCACGCTCGACTGCTCGACTCCATCATTTTTACGACACGTGTCTATGGTTAGGTAGGATATTTTATTCATTTATTTTGAAATGACAAATATACCCTCATCTTTTATTAATACATTCTTTTCTCACTCCTCATCATCTCTCACACACACACATCAAACCCAGATCCACAAACATCAAACCCAGATCCACAATATATTAATACCACATCCAGATCAACAATATATTAATACCACATCTAAAACATCAAACCCACATCTAAAACAATATATTAATACCAACTGCAAGTGTGCAACCCATACCTTTCTTTATTGGATACGCATACCAATTAAGTTAGAATGTTAATAAGCATAATTTGAGCCTGTATTTATGGCAGCAATTCAACTCATTCTTTCTTATTCTGGTGTAAATAATCTTTACTGCAAATGTCAGAAACGTAATAATTTATTTGTAATCTATTTTGTGTAAAACCTCTGGAGGATGGGGCATCATCTTGTATTGATGGTTGATCGTTTGCTCACTGAATCCTCACTTGAGGCTGTCATTGAAAGTGTAAATAAACGCACAAATTCAGAAAATGAAGAAATTGTTACTAGGCAGGTGAACCTGCTGCTAGGCATAATCAACCTGCTGCTAGGCAAGTGAACCTGCTGCTAGGCTAGGCATAATCAACCTGCTGCTAGGCATAATCAACCTGCTGCTAGGCTAGGCATAATCAACCTGCTGCTAGGCATAATCAACCTGCTGCTAGGCTATTTTAACCTGCTGCTGGTTTTATATAACCTGCTGCTAGTTGATTAACCTGCTGCTACGTTCACTTGTTGCTGTCACTTGTTCATGCTACTCGAAGTTTATATTCTGCTACTAGCTTGGTTTATTCTGCTGCTATGTACCAAAAAATAAATAAAGAAGGCCAAGATAAATTCAAACACATGGACTACACACTATTCTATGCATTCTGCAAATCATTTCTTTGTATTTATGTTCTGTTCTCATTTGTTTATTAGTAGTAAATTTGTGTCTTTATTCATAAAATTTGTAAAGAAATAGATAAAAGATGAGGAAGATTTGAAACCGAAAGAAGGAAGATTTGAATCTGGAGATGTGATGAAAGCTGAAAGAAGGAGATGTGTGTGAGATAATGAGGAGAGAGAAAAGAAAGTAGTAATAAAACATGAGGGTATATTTGTCATTTCAAATAAAGGAATAAAATATCCTACCTAACCTTGGACACGTGTCGTTAAAGTAATGGAGTCGAGCAGTCGAGCAGTCGAGCGTGACCAAAATGGGAAAGAGGTGTTAAGAGTGACTATTAAATGGACCATGTTTTTTTTCAAATACTAAAATGGTAATTACCTCTATATTTTAATTATAATTTTCGTCATAAAAGTCAATGTTTAGTCAAAATTTTCTCAAAAGTCAATGAAAGTCAACAAACATCATATTGGGCCAAAAAGACCATTAAAGGGCCAACTTGGGCTTAAAATGTGCCAATGAGTCCAAAATGGTTTTTAATCGATATATAACGTTTCGATACGTAAAAATATTTATAGTAAGTTGGAAAACATTCCAAAACTCATTTTTGTCATTCGAAATCAATATTGGGCCGAATAGTCCCTTATAAGCCCAATAGTTCCATTTTTGTCCAAAACTAATATAAACCTTTTAAGTTACGTTATATATATCGTTAAGTTTCTAAATGATCAAATAAGCACTTTAAATAAGCCACGGGTCAAAAAGTCAAAGTAGGCCAAAAATGGGTTGGGCTCGGCCCAACTTGTACCATCCATGTCATAAACCCAAAAACAAGTTAAAACCTTTAGGCCCTTTTAGTCTGAATAGTTTTTGTAACGATGTTTTAATTAACCAAATAAGTACTTATTAATAAGCAATGAGGTCAAATGGTCACACATGGTCAAATTTTAGTGGGCTCGGCCCAAGGGGTGTCGTATGACCCAAAAACCCAAAAAAATAAGTCGAAACAATAAGCTAGAGCTTATTTCAATAAGCTATTCCAAATAAGTCATTAAGCACAAAATTCACTCTTTCACCACTAGAGCCAAAATTTTATATTTTTCAAAACCCCAATTTTTATTTCTTCCAAAATGTAGCCGATTTATGTGTGTACACAAATAAGTGTATATTTCATTTTAAACTCGCGTAATTAACACTAAACACATTTGTATCATCAAACTAGTACCACAAGCAACAAGATTCACCACACAAGCAAGAAATGACATAATTTGTATATAGGTTTCAAAAAAAGTCGAGCACTAGCATTTATACACCAAACCCTAGCTTTTTTATTTTAACGAAACGTATACATTTAACACTTGGTAACACTTTTAAACATCAAGAGAACATGTAATGAACAAGATTAGGTGAGTTTGTGAGTGTCCTTACAAAAGGTGTGCTTGTACGAGGGTTAGAGAGACCAAGAACAACCAAAATTGCTTCAAATTTACCCAAGACACGTTCCGATCGTTCCCAAAAGCTCAAAAGTACACCTTGATTATCTTGAAACTCAATAGAATTTTGTAGATCTTGATTTCTTGTTGTGTTCGACTAGGTGAAAACATTATGTCATAATGCACTAACTAAATCAAGGTGTATCAAAAGTTTGTCCCCTTGTGGGGTGTTGGGCAGCAAAACGACATATAGGAGGGGAGGGAAGGGATTTTGATCCTCGTTGGTGTATCGTGTGTCGGTTTAAGCTTAAATGTTACCGTAAAGTCCCGGTTTGACGTTTTTGGACACGTACTCGCAAAATAAAGTTTTTATCGACGTTTTTGTCAGAATAATAATAAAATATTATTATTTGCTCATAAATGCATTTATTTGACAGCTACCATACATACTGTAGTGTCGGTACGTGTTTGAGGTTGCTTTTCAGTAAATATGAGAAAGCTTCTCAGTTAAATACGAAACTTGTCAGTAACTATCAGAAATAGGATAATTTACGCTTATTGACAAAAATAAACTTTTTTAGCAGTGACTGTAAGCTACAGTATGCGGGATAGCTCCCCAAAATGTTCAGAAATATGCAGTTACGCATAGAAATGCTCGGCTTAAAAATAATAAATAAATATTTATTAGTAACTTAAAATGTGTAAATTACCATTTGTCACAGTTTTTGAAGCAGAAGTAGAATTGCAACTTGGAAAGAAGATTAAAGCTCTTCGATCCGACAGAGGTGGTGAATACCTGAGTCAAGAGTTTAAAGATTATTTAGCTTTGAATGAAATTGTCCAGCATCTCACATCTCCATATACTCCACAACAATTGTTGGACATGGTGCTATTCGCATTTTAAATATGGTTCCGACCAAGAAGGTTGATAAGACACCTTATGAGTTATGGAATGGAAAAACTCATAACTTGTCTTATTTAAAGGTCTGGGGTTGCGAGGCGTTTGTTAAACGTGACTCAGCAGATAAACTCCAACAAAGATCTGTAAAGTGTATCTTTGTAGGATACCCAAAGGAAACGATGGGTTACTACTTTTACTACCCACCTGAAAACAAAATAATTGTTGCTAGGTATGGAGATTTTCTTGAAAAGGATCTCATATCTCAAGAATTCAGTGGGAGGATTTATGATCTGGAAGACGATCAAGAAGATACATTACCTTCTAAAAACACTAGCGAACTTCCTGTGGAACCTGAAAGTCTGGGTCCTCCACCTGAAGTTGTTCCCATTCGCAGATCTGTAAGGACTGTGAAAGCACCTGAACGTCTATGTTTTAACATAGAAGTTGAGGAAACTATATTAGGGGATCTTGGAGAACCTGCTAATTATAGAGCTGCCATGAATGATCCTGAAAAGGACGAATGGCAAGTTGCTATGAATGGGGAAATGCAATCCATGAGAGATAATGAAGTTTGGATTGAAGTAGACCTTCCTCCCAATGCCAAGGTAGTTGGAAGTAAGTGGCTCTTCAAGAAGAAAACTGACATGGATGGCAATGTACACACCTATAAGGCTCCTTTGGTAGCTAAAGACTTTACTCAAACTTATGGTGTTGACTACGAGGAGACCTTTTCTCCTGTAGCTGACATAAGGGCCATTAGGATTCTCATAGCTAGAGGTGCATACTATGACTATGAGATTTGGCAAATGGATGTCAAAACCGCCTTCTTAAATGGTCGCCTAGATGAAGACATCTATATGGCGCAGCCTGAGGGGTTTGTGAATCCAGAATTTCCAAATCGTATATGCAAACTTCAAAGATCCATTTATGGATTGAAGCAAGCATCACGGCAATGGAATAAGAGATTTGATGAAGAAATCAAAAGGTTTGGTTTTACTCAGAATCTTGATGAGCCATGTGTATATCACAAAGCTAGTGGGAGTGATGTTATTTTCCTTGTCCTATATGTTGATGACATATTAATCATGGGTAAAAATATTCCAAGATTGAAAGAGGTTAAAGACTATCTTGGGAAATGTTTTTCCATGAAGGATTTAGAAGAAGCAACATACATTCTGGGAATCAAAATATATAGAGATATATCAAAGCGGTTGATTGGATTAAGCAAAAGTGCTCACATTGATAAAATTTTGAAGAGATTCAATATGCAAAATTCCAATGAGGGATATTTGCCAATGCAAGAGAATCATGGCTTAAGTAGCAAAGCATGTGCTTCAACACCTACAGAGGTGACACACATGAAGAGAGTCCCTTATGCTTCGGCTGTGGGATCTATTATGTATGCGGTGAGATGCACAAGGCCTGATGTGGCGTTTGCTCAAAATATAACCAGTCGATATCAACAGAATCCAGGTGAACTCCACTGGACTGCTGTTAAACATATTCTCAAGTACTTAAGGGCTACAAGAGATATGTTTTTAGTTGATGCACGTGATGTGTCGTTGCGGTTTAGCAGTTTTAATGCCTACTCAAGTTTTAAATTTATATTTAGCCGACTTATCAATAACACACACACTTAACGAGCAGTGTACCCGGTCAGTATGAAGATAATGGTAAGTAGAGTGT
Source organism: Artemisia tridentata subsp. tridentata (assembly GCA_021014915.2). Taxonomy (NCBI): domain Eukaryota; kingdom Viridiplantae; phylum Streptophyta; class Magnoliopsida; order Asterales; family Asteraceae; genus Artemisia; species Artemisia tridentata. The sequence goes on from CP139502.1 coordinate 73,052,231, forward strand.
CGATCACTAAGAGTGGAACGTATTATCTCGTTATTCTAATCAGTATTTTAATATCCTAACGCAAGGGGGTTTCAGCCTGAGAGACTGGCACGGTTTGTTTGCAATTAAATAATAAAATAAACCAATAGGCACGAATCAGCAAGTAGCACACACGTACACAGATAGATACTTGAGACAATAAGAGGGCTGTCCTTATAATTAAGTAGATTGTCACTTATTTTATTGATAGCTTTATATGAAGTGTATGTAGTTAACCCTTTCTCGTTGGTCCTAATCTTATCGGCGAGTAAACCCTTAATGATTACTTATGTCTAAAAGTTATTCCTAAGTGATCAATTTAGAAACAACCGTGGGAGCTACATTATGTCCCGCAGTCAAATGCCCGCAAGCCACTAATAAACACAGAGGTTATCAATGCACTAATAAGTAGTAACCAAAGACATCAACATATAAACTTTAATTGATGGGAAAGCAAGTATTAAAAGGAGTGCAATCTTTCGTTGTCACATTACACAAGCCACCAATCCTGATGAATTAAAGTTTGCTAACACAATAAAACAAAACTACTTAATGAATTAAACACATGCAGCACCTTCTTACAGCTCTTGTATCTTTGATTTGGGTGTGTCTTGTGCTGCCTCCTTGACTGAATTCGTCCTTTGTTCCTCCTGTTTGGTCTTCGGTTTTAGGGTTTTTGGAACTTATAATTCGTCTGGTCTACGGGGTATTTATAGTTTCTGTCTGAGGGAAGATGCGGCGCATCTACTAAGTAGATGCGGCGCATGTACTTAACTTCGCGTGGGGTCCAAGATTATAATATTCAGGAATATTCGTACACCGCCAGAAGATGCGGCGTAACTCCATGATTAGATGCGGCGCATGTCCTCTTGTATCTTGGATCGTATCTGGTGATATCTTGATAGAGATGCGGCGCATGTTGAGAGTGAGATGCGGCGCATCTGGAGCAGAATTGACTTAATCTTGTCCATGTCAGTAGACTTTCACTTTATGCACGTTTTGCTCCATTATTAGTCCAAAATCGCTAAGTTTCACCAAATGCTTGTTTTTACCTGAGAATTACAAAAGTAAATGATTAAGTATCAATCCTCATACATAATATAGTAAAACAAGTCAAATTAATAGGATAAATGATAGTAATAAAATGTACTTATTTGAGTTCATCAAATATCCCCCCACTTGAACTTTACTTGTCCCCAAGTAAACCTTAGAATTTCTTTTATGAAAATGTATCCTAAAAGATGTTAGGATTTATTTTTATATTTAAGCATGTATTCGTTCATTTCATAATCACACAACTAAACACTTAACGAATTAGAAGTAAAATAAAATAAGTCGATAAAAGCAAATCTAATCGTTTAACTGTCCAGTCGCGACGAATATTCTATCATAAGCTTGGCAAGTATACACATCTCCACCACTAAAGCTAAGGAATAACAAGTCTAAAGCGGTAAAAAGGGTTTTTAGGCTTAAGGGTTAATTATTCTCTTTCACTATCGATCTCAAATTCCAGAAAAGGCGACAAAATCATAAATACATAGCCGAATCCACGACTACGATACTTAAGATTGCTCAAATCCCTAATCTCAATAAATCAAAGGTTTGGTTGGATAAAGAATAATAAAGGGCATGGATAACATTTGGGATATAAATTGGTGTAAAAATAAAAATAAACAAAACAAATAAATTAAAATCCTAAGTGTGGTTAATCACTATCCCAACCATCCCATGAATAAGACTCATATCATCGAATAACTCACGCTTTAACACTTGAAACACACGCTTTAGGTAGACACGAATTATACTCAACAAGATCTTAATCAAAGAATAAACCTTAATTGGCGTTCCCATAAATGCCAATTCCCATTCAATCCATAGATATAGTACAACAAATAGTGGTGATATCGACCACTTACATAACTTTACATAAGTTGGTTAAAACTAACTTCCAACTCTTCTTTCTTTCTTTTTCTTTTCTATTTTTTCGATTTTTTTTTTTTTTTTTTTTTTTTTTTTTTTTTTTTTTTTTTTTTTTTTTTTTTTTTTTTTAAAGCATAAACATAGATGTGTAAAATTTCACCACATCACTATAACTTTCTTTCCGGATAATTTTTCCATACTTTTCATGACTTCAGAAATAATGGTAATAGTGAAAGTAGTAAACACACGAAAAATAAACTCCAAAATATACAATATTTACTTTCACTCCAATTGCATTGTGCAATTTCTCGACCTAACCAAAGATAATGAATTACGCACACGAACACAGGTAATGTAAGGAAACACACTTTGCCTATAGCAATTAACCAACCACGGATTCTAATCTACAGGGTAGGCTAAGGTGTAAGGGTGTAACGAAACATTTTAAACATAGGTGTAAGAAACGAAAGGAATGGCTCTGAGGGTTTTTCTAGGGGTATCTTACTCTAAAGATGAGAGTAACAAAAGGGTTTATACGGGGGTTAACTAACCAGTGTAGTTAGCTAATAACACATAACATATAAAGGCTATTTGGGTGTAATCCTAGAATTTTACCAATTTAGACAAGTCATTCCAATTATATAAAATAATACTTATTATGGTGGTCTCGAATAGTATACAAGCCAAGTTCTAAAGTTTACAAGTCACCGGCACACTCATAGATTTGTGAATTTTGAAAAATCACAATTTTTGAAAATAACGTCATGTGTGCAGTTATGCAACTTAGATCTTAAACAAAAACATGCTAAAAAAAATTTTAAGTTTGATATATTAAGCACATTTTAAGCATAATTTTTGAAAAAGTTTAGGACAAGTAATTGTTAAGTGTTCTAATTCTCCAATCCCCCCACTTAAGTTAAACAACGTCCTCGTTGTTTGTATAAAAGGTTAAAAACTGGAAAATAAAAGAATTAGAACAGGAAAACTCCCCTGAGATTTGCTCGGTATGATCCTCCATTAGTATAAGAGCAAAAATCAACTTCTTGTGGATTAGAACGTTAAAGCTTCATACTTGATGTATCCACAGGAAATCCAGGAAACTATAATACCACCAATACTTTAAAACACACCTAAGATAAGAAAGGTTCAACTTGCATAATACATTAGTAGTTAGGAAAAATAAAACTTAAAAATTAAAATTGAAAATCATCAGGTCAGTCGATGCGCCGTATCTTATTGAAGAAGATACGCCGTATCGAGCCTGGAATTAATACGGATCAGAATAAAGATGCGCCGCATCCTTAACCAGGGATGCGCCGCATTAAAATAAACTGATAAATAGTTTTAAAGTCGAAAATAAAAATGCAGAAAAATAAAATAAAATAAGATATGACCATTGCAGGAGATGCGTCGCATCTCAGAATTGAGATGCGCCGTATCCTAATGCGGGCCTGACTGACTCGACACAGAAAACAGAAAACAGAATAATAAAAGATAAATCCGGGTTGTCTCCCGGTAAGCACTTGTCTTTATTCCAGAGTCTTCAAGTTAGACTCACGTTCAGCTCTTTAATAAGTCCTTGTCACGGTCCATCCTTCTTCCTTCATCCGAAAGATTTTCCTGTATATCTCTGCGACGTTTTCTTCCATTCGACTTAATCTAGTATAACTCTTTGTCTTCACCGCAGTATATTCTTCATCAGGACCCAAAGAATATTTGATGATTTTAAATTTTTCAGAAATAATCATGGGTGGCTCATTGTAAGGAATCCCAAGTAGTTGACATTTTCTTTTGGTGAACTCTTCCTCGTCTTTATCAACAAACTTAAAATAAGGATCCTTAATCAAATAATCATCTAGTTCTTCAATCAACGACTCATTATTATCATCTTGAATCGCCTCCCATTCTCTTTCCAAATCATATTGTAACCGTCGACTAAGCTTTGTGAAATCATCAAACTGTGTATGCACCCATTCCCAGAAAGTAGTATCCGATGTCCCCTTAAGTTCCTTCAAGCGTTCAATTCTGCCCTTTTCTTGTAAAGCCTTCGCCTTTTGTGGGCAGTCTTCAACATTATCGTACCACTCATAATCTTCAAAGGTTACATCATTACCAACCCGTCTCATCCCAATTATACTTCCCCCATTACAGGTTCCGTCACTTTTATAATCGCAGGTCGGCCAAACACTACTCCCGTTCTTGAAAACGAAGGGTGTACAGGTGTGATTAATGTGCTCAAATTCCCACGGTTTATCCCAAACCCATGGTACTTGGTTATTCCATTCATAGTACCAGGTGTTTTTGAAATCGTCATAAGTCTTAAATCCTGGTAGTTCTCCAGTAAGCACATCATCGTCGACTTGAAGAAGGTAGTTAAATTCCTTGAACTGCTTGCACAAGGGTGTCTCATAATCGAACACATCAATGTCTATTCTGAATAACTCTTCAATGCCTTCATTGATTGTTGAATCATGAAGTGACGACCCATAATCGCTTTCTACTTCTTCATCTTCTCCTCTCATCCAATATACCCATAATGCATCCTTAGTAGCACGATCCATGCACTTATGGTTATTAAACTTACTAGCCAACCATTCTGAAAAATCAACATCGTGAGGATCGTGGTTAACGTCGAAGCAAACCTTTCCAATCATATTCTTTTTTATCTCCATGAACTCGTTAAATTGCTTCTTAAAACTCCGAGTCAACCATGAAGTCATAATCTCCTTGACTTCATTTACAGGGGCAAATTCTGGACTACCATATTTGAGTTCTAGCCAATCATTGAGGGAGAGGTCTATCAATCTTACCAATTTCCCATGAAATAGTAACTCCGCCAAAGCATAATTCATGTCATTATCCTGATAGTTCTCATTCAATCCCCAGTACTGTTCGGAATAAGGCATGTAAGAGTTTTGGGTATTGCTTCCACCATAGCTTTCGTTGCTTGAATCCATGTATGCAAGATAGAATTTCCCATCATCTTCTTCGATAGTAGTCCAGTTCAATCCTTCGGCTTCAATGATAGGCCATAAGAGCGACAATTCTTCTCCAGTGTATCTCACAAATACATCATAAGAGAATACCTCCTTGTCAATGTTGCATAAACGCATGAATTCCTTAAAAGCAGCTTCAAGAGGAGTCTCCCAAGAGAATAAATCTGCATCGATCATGAGTACATTGAATGAATCCGAAAACAAGCATTCCTTAGCAAGATATCCGTTAACTGACGTGTCTTCCATAGCAAAATCTGTCATCCAAGGTAAAATCATCAGTAGGATTTGTTCGCTACAAGAGAAATTAATGAATGTAGAAACGGATATAAGAATAAAAATAGCTGATATCTGCAGACGATGCGCCGTATCCAAAAAGTTGGATACGCCGTATCTCAATACGTTAATAATTAAATCAGACTTTATTCAGAAAATAGATACGCCGCTTTAGAATTTAAGAATGCGCCGTATCGAATTAATTAATCAAAAATCAACTTATCTAATTAAAATTAAATGCGTCGTATTAACGAAAGTTAATGCGCCGTATTTTCGTTACGTTTAAAAATAAAAGATTTTTGATTCAGAAAGATGCGCCGTATCGTCAGAGATCGATACGCCGTATCTGTTTAATAATTCGCAAACTGTTTTTAATTAAAATAATAGATACGCCGTATCTGCTAAAGCAGATGCGTCGTATGGCGTTAACGTTTAGAAAAATTTTTTTTATCGAAAAACAGATACGCCGTATCTGCTAAAGCAGATGCGTCGTATTACTTTATCGCTTAGAAAAATTTTCTTATTAAAAACAGATACGCCGTATCTTGGGGAAAAGATGCGTCGTATCGAATTAATTAAACGCGTTGTATTTTTTAAAAATTAAACGCAATACGCGGTATCTGAGAGATCAGATGCGCCGTATCGTTTGATTTAGCACAGTACAACGATAGCAGAACAGAAAAATACGAAAAATAATAAAAAAAAACAAATAAAACACACAACGAAAATAAACACACAAAAATAAAAGAAAACAATTAACACACAATACAACAAATATGAAAAATAGTACAATGATGCAATTAATCTAATAAAAAAGAAAAACCTAATTAAAATACTAATCAAATTAACAGATAATAACAATTCACTCCCCGGCAACGGCGCCAAAAACTTGATGCGCGTGATGTGTCGTTGCGGTTTAGCAGTTTTAATGCCTACTCAAGTTTTAAATTTATATTTAGCCGACTTATCAATAACACACACACTTAACGAGCAGTGTACCCGGTCAGTATGAAGATAATGGTAAGTAGAGTGTCGATCACTAAGAGTGGAACGTATTATCTCGTTATTCTAATCAGTATTTTAATATCCTAACGCAAGGGGGTTTCAGCCTGAGAGACTGGCACGGTTTGTTTGCAATTAAATAATAAAATAAACCAATAGGCACGAATCAGCAAGTAGCACACACATACACAGATAGATACTTGAGACAATAAGAGGGCTGTCCTTATGATTAAGTAGATTGTCACTTGTTTTATTGATAGCTTTATATGAAGTGTATGTAGTTAACCCTTTCTCGTTGGTCCTAATCTTATCGGCGAGTAAACCCTTAATGATTACTTATGTCTAAAAGTTATTCCTAAGTGATCAATTTAGAAACAACCGTGGGAGCCACATTATGTCCCGCAGTCAAATGCCCGCAAGCCACTAATAAACACAGAGGTTATCAATGCACTAATAAGTAGTAACCAAAGACATCAACATATAAACTTTAATTGATGGGAAAGCAAGTATTAAAGGGAGTGCAATCTTTCGTTGTCACATTACACAAGCCACCAATCCTGATGAATTAAAGTTTGCTAACACAATAAAACAAAACTACTTAATGAATTAAACACATGCAGCACCTTCTTACAGCTCTTGTATCTTTGATTTGGGTGTGTCTTGTGCTGCCTCCTTGACTGAATTCGTCCTTTGTTCCTCCTGTTTGGTCTTCGGTTTTAGGGTTTTTGGAACTTATAATTCGTCTGGTCTACGGGGTATTTATAGTTTCTGTCTGAGGGAAGATGCGGCGCATCTACTAAGTAGATGCGGCGCATGTACTTAACTTCGCGTGGGGTCCAAGATTATAATATTCAGGAATATTCGTACACCGCCAGAAGATGCGGCGTAACTCCATGATTAGATGCGGCGCATGTCCTCTTGTATCTTGGATCATATCTGGTGATATCTTGATAGAGATGCGGCGCATGTTGAGAGTGAGATGCGGTGCATCTGGAGCAGAATTGACTTAATCTTGTCCATGTCAGTAGACTTTCACTTTATGCACGTTTTGCTCCATTATTAGTCCAAAATCGCTAAGTTTCACCAAATGCTTGTTTTTACCTGAGAATTACAAAAGTAAATGATTAAGTATCAATCCTCATACATAATGTAGTAAAACAAGTCAAATTAATAGGATAAATGATAGTAATAAAATGTACTTATTTGAGTTCATCATTAGTATATGGGGAAAATCCAGAAGCAGAACTTGGTGTTACAGGTTACTGCGATGCGTCCTGGAAATGTGATAAAGATGATACAAAGTGTTAGACGGGTTATGTCTTTGTCATTAATGGAGGAGCTATGGACTGGAAAAGCAAGAAGCAGAGTACCATAGCGATGTCTGCAACAGAAAGTGAGTACATAGCTGCTTCAAAAGCTGCAATGGAAGCCGTCTGGATTAGGAAGTTCGTTTCAGGGCTTGGAGTTATGCCCTCGATTGAAAATCCTATAAAGATGTATTGTGATAATTCATCAGCAATTACATTTGCCAATGAGCCTGGAATCATGAAAGGCACCAGACATTTTCTGATTAAATACCACTATGTTCGAGAACAAGTCGAGATAGGTGAAATCAAGTTACTCAAAGTTCACACAGATAATGTTAGGTCCTATTTAAGCTTAACACAATATATATTACCACGTACAACTATAACTAATCACGTATAACTAAGATAGAATAACGAGAGAACGAGTAGAAGTGAGATGAAGAGAAAGCGGATGATTCATTCATTCGATAGAGTTATAAAGCTTCGGTACACAATGAAATAAACCAACAAATATAATGAGCACATGAGCCTTCTATTTATAGGCTAATTCTAGGGCATCATGTGCTTAAGTTCTTCTAGAAGGATTTTACATAACCACATGGCCCATGGGCTTCAAATAAGCCATGTGGATTAAACATAAACATAAAGCCCATATCGACTAGCAACCTATTACATTAAATGACCAAGACTTGAATAATAAAAAACGTGTTCCCAACAATCTCCCCCTAATGATTGGTCATCTAGGTTGCTTGACGTCATCTTTGCTTCTTCGGTTTCGACGTCTCTATATCTTTATTCTTTGTTCTTGTTGTGATGTGATATGGTGATGTCTTGATCTGCCTTCCACCGACGTTCTTAAATCTTGATGTCTTTATGTCTTTTCTACCATGCTCATCTGTCTTTTGACTTTTGTTCTTCATATATCAAGTAGTTCTCACTTCATAAGCTTCAATCATTGACTTGTGAAAAATTGTTATGCTTGATCTTTGACTTTTCTTTGATTTCTTTTGAACTTTTGTTATCACTTAGTCTTTGTAAGAACTTTTCTTTAGGATATGAGCATGATGGAAGTGGTGGTGGTGGAACTCCTTGTCTCCATGATTACCTGCAGTGTAAACAGTTAGCAATAAATCATCCGGCACTTACAGATTCGGACTTCGAGATTGATAACAGCATAGTGTGAAGACTTTCTCTAATCCTAGCCAAGGCTGTTCTGAATCGGATGCCCCCGAAAGAGCTAACACAGATACACCGAAGTGTATCAACGATTCAGTGAGCCGCTGAAGTATACCGAAGTATCACTCCACGACTGTAGACTGTTTGGATCCACCAATAACATTAAGCGTAATCCACAAGGGATTACCGAAGTGACCTGCTGTCAGGGCTGTTTGATGTTGACCCTGGCAGGATTTCCATTCAATCACTGAGAATCATAATTTATGAATTCCCTCATGAATGTTCTCGGCAGATTACTAAGACCTGCGTAAGACACTCTTATAATTTACGACTGGTGTTCCTTTTGTTGAACAACCAGTGTAGAAATGTTGTGTTCCTATGAGATCTTTTATGTATCTCGTGGCTCTAGACTCGATTAAGTGCTTATTGATTTTAGTCATCGGAGGCATGGAGCAGATTGCCTCCTTTTCAATATCAACACATCTCGGAATGAGAGGTCGATAGATAATGAAGGGTTCTCCGTGAGAAATGAAACAAGTGTCTTTTGAGAGACACCTGAGTGGCAAGAAGGTTTAGTGCAGTGCGTCACTGGGTCCATGATGGCTTAATCTTCAATACCAGTGTCATCTTAGTAACAACTAGTAGCATATGAGTTGAACCCGGTTTCTGCCCTAAGGTTGAATAAATGGAGGGCTATTTCTTTTCACTATTTTCTTTACTTTTCTTTTTCATTCTTCAACCCCTTCTTTCTCCTTTCTTTTCTTTTCTCCATTTTTTTTTATTACTACCTCCGTCCCATATTAAGTGTCCATAATGGAATCTTGGGATGTCCCAAATTAAGTGTCCAGGGAATATTTTCAACCAATGAGAAGAGACTTTAGTGGGCAATGGTGATATTTGATTGGTGAAGAGTGTAGTTAGTGGAATTTCCTAAAACTTTGTGCATTTGGAAAGTGGACACTTAATATGGGACGGAGGGAGTATTTTTTTTTCAATCATACCTATGACTTTCTAGTTCTAAACTATTGATATTGTCCTTGGGTAGATCCCTCCGGCTCTGGCGGATCATAGGATGGTTTCCTAACCTTAGTCACCTTATATCTCCGTGACTATCATATTCTTGCCATAAAATCAATTATTTAAAAAATCTCTCAAAGTGTTTATGAGTGTAAAACTTATATTATTTACACTTTGAGAGTTTTGCATTTTTCAGAAATACTCCCCCTTAACATGTGCTTATAAGTGTTTAAATTAAATTTGCACATGTCGGGTAGAGTTAGCACTTTTAGAATTGATTGATTTTCAATGAACATGATCGTTGTGAGACACGTTTACATTACTAGTAAAACTAGCTTAAAATTATTACCCGTCCAGATCATATTCAAAGAAAATCTCTCGAAATCGGTACATTCTACTCAGACAAGTCCTTTGCGAGACACGTTTACATCACCGGATAAACTGGCTTGAAATTATTACCCGTCCAGGACATGTCTTTTCGATTATTGACTTTTGATATCGTCAATTCGAGGGTACAATTCCTGAGTCGAGCTCATACAAGATTTCAACTTTTATTTACCATATTTTAATCACTTACATATTCTCCCCCTCAAAAATAGCATATTCATGTTGTTTTTGAAAACCTTTGATTAAAATATGCTTTTTGAGGTTTATGGGAAGAATTATCAACAAGAACTTTTATGATTTGAACAAAGATTTTATTGTTTCAAGTACTCCCCCTTAATAAGGGCGTACTTGTTCTTTTGAGCAGAATTTTGAAAAACTTAGAAAATTCTGGTTAATTCTGCTCAAAAGTAAGAAGCTTTCACTCCTTATATGAGGATTGTGGCACTGAAGCGTACCACAGGGTCCTTTATTTACAAGAACGGGTTGTGCACTGTTATCTATGCACAAGCCATTATGAACAATCATATATGCAAGATATATCAATCAAAGAATATAGTCAACTGTTACATCATTCGGAACTTCTAAATGCAGTGAAGTCTGGATCAGGTCGCTGGAAGTTCCTTATCGGGAATGATGGCCTCCCTCCAACATAACTCTGTAGCCGCCTCATTTGATCCTTGTGAAACAGCCTTTTCTCGATCATCAGTATAAACTGACAGACTTCTCTTAGCTGAGAACCTGTCCACCTGCTTGACTTGTGCAACTCCTGATCTCGAACCCGTATTACCAACCCATCCCGAACCTTCTTCAGCGTGTGATTGCAAAACTTATGCACTTCCTTGTATGCCATGAAGCAGTTGATCATAAGATCGCTCTTGTAAATGAACCCGAAGGTTGGTTCCTTCTTCATGGTGTATTGTGGCTCATTGCTGATCCCGGGAAGAAGTAGATCTGGTGCAGTTAGATTTATCTTCCTTTGGTAGCTCTCGACCCGTAGCTGCAGATCTTCTACACGTTCTTGGATGATCTTTCTTCTGATAAAGTAAAGTATGGAAGTGTTGAAAGCGTATTATAGATTAGTAGAGAAATGCTGCAGCTTCCCTTGAACCTTGATAAGATACATGTCTTCAAGGTCATTCATGTTCAAATCTGGGAGATCTGCTTCTGAGAACATGTAGAGCTGCTGGTCGTGTCTTCTAACTTTGATTTTCGTCAAGAAGGTGTAGTCATATCTCTTTTCACCCTCTAGACTGACCACAGCAAGAATCCTTAGGTCACTTTTCACCGGAGTAGAAGACTTCTTTGTAAGTTTACTCTTGTACCATGTCTTCCTCTTCTCAAACCAATGATAAATGCCTAGCTGCGCATCTTGGTCATACTACACTTTCTTTGAAATGAAGAGATTTGTAGCAGTTTCCTCGATGGCTGATTGAGTGTAGCTTGCTGCAGGAATCAAAGTTATTGAGGTTGCATATTTTGGTTGACATTTGATGCCATGCACGAGCAGTTCGAGATCGTTGTTGAAGAAGAACTGGTAGGGAATAGCAGGTTGATCGGAGACTTGAATCACTGGCAATGGCTTCGTCCAATCTGTGATATATGGTTGGTTGGTTCTAGAAGTGCTTCCAACCATTACCACATCCGGATTAGTCCAGCTGAACTCACTGGACATTGCTCGGGCAATGTTTTCAAGATGATACTCGAGCTCAGCTGCACTGGATGACCTATCCTTGAGCAGGTTGAAAGCATCGTTCTTGATGCGACGAAGTTCTCCCTTGGTCATTTTTCTTTATTCGTTGGTCACGCTTAAGTCTTTGTGTGAACTCAAACGTGCTACCTTCGATTACCGAATCTTCGTCCACCTAAGATTGAGCATTTTCTAGCTGATCAAACCATTCATTTCCCTGTGTAGTATCTTCATCCAGCCATGAGACAATAGTAGATCTTTTGGAAGTCTTCTTGCTGGGTTTAGATGACATGGCCATTGTCTTGGGAGGTGAGTATGGTTGATCATAGTGTTGTTGAAATTCGAAGTCCTTAGTAGAAGTATGCTCATATTGATGCTCCATTGCTGTAGGTCCTGATCCCGAAGCCTTTGGCGGTTGAGTGGCTGTTGTTGTTGACGGATCGACGGCTTCTTTAAGTTTTGAGCCCGATCCTTCGACACCCTTTTGTTTCTTTGCTTGGGTGTTTGGATCTTGGTCTTCGTCCTCTCTTGGACGTTTACCCTTATCGGCTTCAACTTTACACGACTCCTTTTCAAGATTGGCTTTTATAGCCTCAGTGAGGGCTATTTCTTCTTGAGTTGGAGAGGTGATGCTTACGAGTCTTGTCAGGAGTTCGAGTTGGAGTTCTTCAAGAGTTGATTCCTTAGGCTGCGTTGGTTGGGTTGTGAAGACAAGAGGAACTGATGCTACAACGTTTTTGACTATGTTTTCGATATTGGGATCGATATACTCTTCTACCTGCTGTGACACAACCTTGGGCAAATACTTCTTTACATACGCCTTGGTATTGCCCTTGACTGTTTTGACCAACCGATCTTCAACATCGTCTTCAAGGAATTCGTCCATACGATCTTTGGTCTCTTGCATCTCGTTTACTTGTGAGACAAGGCCATTGACCATATTGGTTAAGTTTTTGACTTGGTCACTGAGCTGGTTTTCTTTCTTTGCATGTGCCAGCTTTGCGGCCTTCTTCACCTTTTCAGATGCTGGTGAGATTACTTTAACCCGTTTCAACTTGGTGATCTTCTGAGTTTTCTTTCTTTTCATGATTGTTTTTCCATTTGTTTCTTTTGTTGTTGCTTGAGTTGATGGTGGTGGTGATGGTGATGAGGGGTGTGTAGATGATTCCGGATGTGTTAGACCTTTGGGAGGTGAAACATGTTGAGAAACCGGAGGTGTTTGTGCTTTTGGTGGTGAAGCATGATGAGATACTGGTGGTGTAACCTGAGTTACTTGTGGAAAAGGTGGAGGAGTGATTGGTGGTGTTAGAATATATCTGTCTACTTCTCTTTCCTCAGCCGTCCTTTCATCTTGTTGTCTCTTCATATCCTTTTCCAGTTCTTCAGCAGCTTTGGTTATCTCTTCTTCATCAGTCAACTTATCTGTTTCTTCCCCATCATCCATCTTTTCTTCATCTGTTGACACTTTTCCGTTTCTTCCCTTTCATCCATAACAAAGTCGTCCGTCTATTCATCTTCTTTTGTTTCCTCATCATTACCGGGTTGATTAATCGGATCTGACTGAGGTGGGATGGATTCTTTCTCAAGCTCAGACCTACCGGGTTGATTAACCGGATCAGTCTGAGGTGGAGTAACGTCTTTAACAACACCCAACCCACCGGGTTGATTAACCAGATCAGGCTAAGGTGGAGCTACTTCTTTCACTACCCCAGACCCACCGGGTTGATTAGCCAGATCATCATAGGTCTGGTCTTCACCAAAATCCTTGGCCAATTGTTCAAATCTCATTTGCTCTTCGAGCCTTAACTGTGCTCGCCTTTCCTCATCAGCCTTGAGTGACTTTCGGCTCTCTTCTAGTGCTATCTGAGTAGCTATTTCTTCTTTATAGGTTAGAGGTTCATCGGATTCCTTTTCCTTAACAATCTTTCCTTCTTCAGGTTCAGGCTTAGCTATCGTAATCGGAACTCTTCTTTTAATGATTTTGGAAGCTGATGGTTTGATTTTCTTCGAAACACTAGATGTACTCTCTGACTTGCTGCTATCCTTTGATCAAGTCCTAGTTGATGCAGACCCATCATCATATTTGTAGAAGCTGACATGACCATCTTTGAAGGCTCTATCAGATTCTTTGTAGGCTTTTGTTGTCTTAATCCTCTCAGTCAGCAAAGATTCAGGTAGTCTCATTCCCTGCTTACGTGTACTGCTTTAGGGAATGTAGATTGACTTGATGGTCTTGTCCATCTTGAGCAGATGCATGTCTTGGTCTTCCATACGATCAGAGATGTCAGTGTTGTCGTCAATTAGATGGGCGATGAGAAGCTTGGTGAAGCGAACAAATGGGATTTTGGTTAAGGGATTTTGAGATGTCTGTTTTTCGATCTGGCAGACAATATCATCCCATACGAGTTGAGCATAGTCAATCTCCTTTTGATTAACCATTCCCCAGAAGATTTGAAAATGAAGCAGACGGGGGTTCTCGTGACCATTTTCCCTTCTAGAGATAGAACGAGCCAGGATGTAGTATATGGTTCTCCAAGGTTGTGGAATGAATTTGGCTTCAACCCTTGAGATCTTTGTCAATGGTTTGTTTTGTTGTACATCGTAGCCTATCTCTTCAAGAAAGTTGAGAACCTCTTCTTCTGTAGGTGTTGGATAGAATTTTCGATCTGGTTCAGGAGCTTCTGGAAGTAACAAAGCCTTGCGAAGGTAGTTTGCATCAATGGTTACTTCCTTTCAGTCCAGCTAGCATGTAAAATAAGTTTGTCTCAAGCCTAGTTGTATAGCGTTCCAAATTTGGTGAATGTAGAGTTCTGGTACACTAGCTGACTTGTCCAGCATGCTCCTGCACTTGTGAGCCTTGAGAATCTCTATAGCAATCTGACAGGTTGGTTCAGCACACTTGACCTTATGAAATTCCACTCTTGCATTGTTCTTGCCTATCTCCACATCATAGTCTTGTGGAAGAACATCAGCTCTTGTGAGCATTGGGAGTGATTGTGGTTGTGGTGCAGCCATTTGAGATATCTGAAACATCAATCAAACACAGATTTGCAGGAGATATGAAAGTTAGCAAATAGTTAAACTTGTTATCATTCATGTGGCCTTTTAGTTGCTTAATTTGATATTAGATGTTTAAGTATACCAATTAGCCTTTTTGGACATCATGTTGATTGTTTGTTAAATTTGAATTCCTTTAAGTGTCCATTTGCTTAATTTCAAAAATTAGTGACTTCACTGAATTTAGACAGATAAATTGCGACAAATATCTAATTGCGACAGCTTTTGGCCAATTTCGACACTTTTACCAATTCCGACAGATTAATGGCCCAATTTCGATAACTTTTGAATTTCGACAGCTTTGACCAATTTCGAAAATTTTACAAATTCCGATAGTTTACTGTTCCAATTCTGATGATTTTGAATTTCGAGGACATTTGGCCAATTTCGATGGAAACACTTGAATTGCGATAAGTTTTGTTGAATTGCGATGGAAATATGGAATTTCGATAAATTTGCCCAATTGCGACAAAATTTTTGAATTTCGACAAGTTAGGGCAATTTCGAAAAATTTATCAAATTAAGATAAATTTGCCTAATTGCGACAAATTTTTTAATTTCGACAAGTTTTGGGCAATTGCGACAATTTTATCCAATTTCGATAGATCTTGCAATTCCGACAAAACTTAACAAATTTCGATGGATTTTGCAATTTCGACAATTTCTTATACAAGAAATTGCGATAAACATTGTAGACATACATTATTCTTGGTTCTTTGTCGAATTTTGTTTGCCTGTTTCAACAAATCAATTCACAAGTCATTATTAACTCAATTAATCCTTGTTCTATCAACTTAAGACACAACAGTACACAATTTAGACAAATCCTATTCAATAGATTATCGGAATTCATCAAAACTTGTTAAAAGTTTGTTTGATTTGTTCCAATAGTTTCACATGATGTTCCTGAGTCTTTTGGTCTAAATCTTAACACTTTTTAACCACAAAATCGACAGCTAGCACTCATACGAGTTCTCCTTAAACCCTAATCATCTAAATTGCTTCAATTGTGTTTCTGGGTTCGATTCAAGAGTTAAATCATGTAATTCGACGCATCTAAACAATATCTCAACAACTTAATTACACAACAACACACTTATACGATTTTCCCCAATTCGACGTATGAACCCTAAATTCAAACATGCATCAATCCCGTTTCTAGGTTCAACTAAACATTCACAACATGTTAAGGAGACAATTCCGACTTAATCCCTTACATCTCAAATACACATAATCATAAAAACCGATTCAACATAAACCCTAGAATTTTAAACTCGATTATGCAAAATTGAACCGTTGGATCTTGAAATCCATCAAAACCGTTTCTTAAAATCATATAAACAATGCATAAAAACTCACAGATTCGAAGATTCTTGACTGGATTTCTTGATTGAATTTTAGCCGTGGATTTGAGTAGGTGTAAAAATTATGTATGGTTGGTGAAATTTCTGACGGAGAAGTAAAGTGCAATAAATGCGCTTTGACTCTTTTTGTTAAAAAAAATTAATCTTTCCATCTTTTACGCATTTAGTCCCTAAACCATGTTGTTTTACAATCTAAGTCCTAACTCACAATTTTAAACTTTAGACTTAACATGTTTTTGGCAAAAACAACTTTAATACTCCCCCTCGACTTATGAGTATTTGAAAACATTTTTAAGATCAAGGAGTGTATCACACAAATGATTTTACCACCATTTTATGAAGCAACAATTTTAAAGAATTTATGCAGGTACAAATTTTAATGAAAATTTTAAAATTTGAATTTCTTTCTCCTCCTCAACACTTGTTCAAAAATAATTGGTAATGTGTTGAAATGAACCAAGTGTTGATGGAAATTTTGTACTTGCATGCATGCATTTTTTTTTTGAAGAGAATTGAAAATCTTTTTGTGTTTTTGTTTACAATATTTACAATGATAGTTTTGGTGTTTGATTTTCTTTAATTGTTAATAAGAAAGTTGTGTAAATCTTCTGGAGTCAAACACCTCATACCAATCTGGTGTACTAATTCCACAAATCTTGCATGAGGCAAGGCTTTGGTGAATAAGTCTACCAGTTGGTATTCTGTACCCACAAAGTAAAGTTCAATTGTACCCTGTTCCACATGCTCCTTTATGAAGTGATACCGAAGTGCAATGTGCTTGGACTTCGAATGCTGAATGGTGTTGCACGAGATAGCAATGGCACTCTTGGAGTCACAATACATTGGAATCTTGTTGAATACATAACCATAGTCCATCAGTTGTGATCTCATCCAGATGACTTTAGCACAACATGCTGACATGGCTATGTATTCAGATTCTGTTGATGATAGTGATGTACAATCTTGCTTCTTTAACTGCCAAGAGACAAGTTTGTCTCCAAGGAACTGCACTCCTCTAGACGTACTTTTACGAGTATCTAAGCAACCTGCATGATCAGCATCTGAAAACGCGATTAGTTCAAAGCCAGAATCCTTCGGATACCAGATCCCCAAATGAATGGTTCCCTTTATGTATCGAAGGATTCTCTTAACCTCAGAGAGGTGTCTTTCAGTTGGTCTAGACTGATAGCGGGAGCAAAGATATGTTGCAAAAACAATATCTGGTCTGCTGGCTGTTAGATACATAAGTGATCCAATCATACTACGGTATTTGGTAGGGTCAATTGGTGTCCCATGTAAATCAGCATCCAACTTGGGAGATGATGCAGACATTGGGGTATTATGTCACAACTTGTCATGCCATGCTTTTTCAAAATTTCTTGAGCATATTTGGACTGGTTTAAGAAAATACCACGGGGTGATTGATGAACTTGCAGTCCTAAGAAGAACGTAAGTTCACCCATCATGGACATCTCAAAGTTTTGTTTCATTAATTTAGCAAAAGCATTTGAGTATTTTTTATGGGTTGAACCAAAAATGATGTCATCCACATAAATTTGGACTATTAAGATGTCCTCCCCGTGTTTTTGTATAAACAAAGTAGGATCAACGGATCCTTCTGTGAAATGATTAGCAATTAGGAATGCAGATAGCTTATCGTACCATGCCCTCGGGGCTTGTTTAAGGCCATAGAGGGCTTTCTTGAGCCGGTACATGTGGTTCGGATGTTCTGGGTCGATGAAGCCCTCTGGTTGTGTGACGTATACTTCTTCACGGAGTTGTCCATTCAGAAATGCCATCTTCACGTCCATCTGATATACGGTGATATTCTTGTGGGCAGCATACGCCAGAAACATTCGAACGGCCTCAAGTCTTGCCACTGGTGCAAAAGATTCCTCAAAGTCGATACCTTCTTCTTCACTGAAACCTTTAGCAACCAACCAAGATTTGTTATGAATAACTGTGCCATCAGCATCCAATTTGTTCTTCCAGATCCATTTCAGTCCGACAACGTATACTCCATCCGGTCTTTCTACCAGTTCCCAAACCTCAAGACGATTGAATTGTTTAAGTTCTTCTTGCATTGACTCAATCCAATTGTCGTAGGTTAAGGCTTCTTTAATATTTTTGGGTTCTGCTTGACAAACGGTGAGTGCTTAAATACAAGTTTCACCGTCTGTGTGGAGTCTTTTACGTGTCATGACCGGATTGTCTGGGTTTCCAATCACGTTCACTAAAGGGTGATCCTTAGTCCACTTGTGGGTAGAAGGGTAGTGTTGAAAGTTGTTATGCATATTTGACGGATCCAAGTTGCTCGATGAAGATTCTGTAATATCTGGAATGGTGGGAGCCGGAGCAAATGGATTGAAGAAAGCATTTCCGTCATAATGTGCGGGTGTAGGTACTTAAGAAGATAGGAGGGGATCTTCAGCTGCAGTTGCAGTATTAGAAGCTGTTTGTTCTACTGATGATGAGGTTTCTATTGGAGGTGCATCTTTAGCAACTGCTGTTGTTGTAGTTACTGTTGTATCAGGTGCTTGAATATTGATGGGTTGTGCAGCGGAATTGGTGGATACATCTGAAGCACGACTAACGAGAGAATCATCGAACAGCGGAGCAAACAAATCTTCCAAGTCCTTGCGGTTAAGAGAGAGTGGTGCAGCTGAATGATCAAGGAAGTTCAGACGGTTAGAATCGGGTCCTAAGCTGTTTTGCTCAGAAGCCATATCCGTGAGTTCATCAAAATGAGCGTGTATTGTCTCTTGAATTTCTCGGGTTCGACGGTTCCAGATACGAAATCCTTTTGAATTTTCACAGTATCCAACAAAAATCCCAATATCAGCTTTGGCTTTCAACTTTCCAAGGTCATCACAATCATTATTTGGGTAACAGAGGGCCCCAAATACATGAAAGTAATTTATGTTCGGTTTTCTTCTGTGAACAAGTTCATATGGGGTTTTTTTTGTGCCTTTTGTTGATCATACAACGGTTTTGGGTATAGCAAGCGGTTGAGACAGCTTCAGCCCAGAGTTAATCAGGTAATTGAGCATTTATCAGCATCGTTCTTGCGACTTCCACTAACGTCCGGTTTCGTCTTTCGACTACTCCATTCTGTTCTAGGCTGCGTGCAATAGATGTTTGGTGTTCAATCCCTACTTTCTCAAAATACTCACAAAGAGTGTGATTCTTAAATTCGGTTCCGTTGTCAGTTCTAAATTTTCTAACGGTGTTGCGGAACTGAACCTGAATTTTGGTGAGAAAGGTGATGATCATCGAAGGAGCTTGATCTTTAGTACGAAGAAAGTAGACCCAAGTCCATCTTGAGAAATCATCGACGATTACCAATATGTAACGCTTTCCGTTGATAGTTTGAACTCGCATCGGGCCACACAAATCCATATGTAGAAGTTGGAGAACATGATAAGTATTGTGCTCGGTTTTAGGAGGAAAATGAGCACGAGTACTTTTCCCTTGTTCACATGCTGGACAAAGGTGATCTTTGGCATACCGGAATCTTGGAAGACCGTCGACTAACTTATGACGTGCAAGATCTGTCATTGTCTTGAAATTCAAATGAGACAAACGTTTATGCCAAAGCCATGCTTTTGTAGAGTGTGCCTTGGAGAGTAAGCAAATTGAAGAATTAGCGGTCATGTCTGACAAGGAAATGGTGTAAAGACTCGTTCCGCGTTTTCCTGTCATAAGGTCGTTCCTTTGTAGGTCTCGAACAAAGCTGGTTTTCTCCCTAAATGCAACTTCCAAGTCACCATCACAAAAATGCCCTACAGAGAAAAGGTTATGTCCAAGGCCTTCAACGTAGTATACACGGCTTATTTCGATGTTTCCGTTGACATAGTCTCCATAGCCCATGATAGCGGCAAAGTGATCATTCCCGAATCTGACAGTTCCTATGAACTTTGCGAAAAAGTTTACTAGAAGTTTTAGGTTGCCTGTCATGTGTCGGGAACACCCGCTATCAACAATCCAAAGTACAATCTGAATCACCTGCATCACAAGAAGACAATGCAGATGGAGAGATGCTAACGGTGGAACCCGTTGGGTTAGTAGTACAGTTTTTAAGAATCTTTGGTAACCAAGTAAAACTAGGTTTATGCTGCATCCAATGTTGCCATGTCCAACTAGATTATGCTTTCTTCTTAGTAAATGCACTAGGTGTTTGGATTGTTCTAGTAGCAACTATGGTCTTGTCTACGGTAGTCTTAGAAACTACATTTGGCGGTTTTCCTAAAATTGACTTGGCAGCAGTAGTGGGCCTAGAGGAAATGCCATTTGTACGTTTCTGATTACGAGACAAAAGGGTTTTTGCAACACAGTTTTTATGATTACCAGACAATATACTCGTACGACAAAACACACAATAAGCATCAACTATAACATCATTCAGAACATTCATAGTCTTAGCATTCGTTACATTACATTTAGAATTACACATTTTAAAGCTTGATTCTACTTTAGACATAACATGCTTTTTATTCAGATTCCTAGTGTGAACTTCTACTTCTTGATCCTTAGGTGAGCTGCTCTTAGGTTTCCAGATACTAGTCTTCTTTTTGTTCTTTTTAGTCTTGGATCTGCTAACCTTAGGAGGGGTGCCTAGTCCTGTAGAAGTCGAAGCATGCACATTAGTAGTCTGTGAAGATGCTTTCTTAGGTGTCTCATCTACTTTATACATGCGTGGAGCAATCACATTCTTTTGTACAAATTTCCCTTTTTCAAGTACTTTGATTTTCTCTTTCAACTCAATGATTATGTGTTTTTGTTGTTGAATTTTAGAGTCCAATTCTCGGTTTAATCGAACAGTGTCATTCCTGTTTTGGCAAACTTCATCAATGTCCTTTTCATACTCAAAAATTTGATGTTTTAAAATAGCATTTTCTTTTTCAATATTCTGAATTTTGGAAGCATGACTGTTTTGAAAGGACAATGATTCTTTTTGGCTTTGTAATTTTAACTCAAAGTCAAGACTTTGAGTCTGACACCATTGCAGTTTTTGGTTGAGTTGGAAAATTTCTTTTGAAAGTTTGTTTTCCACATCATCATTGACTTTTCGAAGTCTCTCATTTTCTTTTTTCAAATTATCAATCTCAAGTTTCAACATCTCAGTATCAACGGAATGATCATCAACAAGCATTTCATTACATGACACATAAATGGAATTCATAATCACAGATATAACATCAGAACATAGAACATTCTCCAAGAGTCGATCTACTTCTTTTTACAAAGCTTTGTTTTTACATTTTTGTTTTGAGATCGTTGTTTCTGTTGCTTTAAAAATGTTCATCATGGATGCAACCTCTGATTGAAGTTCCTGCTCTCAGTGTGTAGCACAAAGTCGCAGGTGTTGAACGTGTGGCAAAAATTGCTTTTGAAAAACTTCTCTCTTTTCTTTCTCATAGGGAGAAAGAAAAGTAGAGACTTTTATCTCTGAATTTTGTTCAATTGCTTGTTCCAAAAATTGTATGTCTTCCATAAATGTATTAAAATATCTAAGGACACGACATTGTTTTGGCAATGGTGCAATTACACTTGGATTTTGTAAAGGGCCATTGACTTATGCTACTGTGTTCATAGGGACAACTTCAGAAGTTTCATTCATTTCTATTAAAGACCATGTTTGTTCTGATTTATCTTTTTATGGTACGAATGTGTCGCTAATATGAGGTACTCTTGAGTAGTCATACGGTTTATTAAATTTGACATTACTCATTTTAGATCAACTCTCTTCGTCCTGTTCCATTTCCTCTTCACGATTATAAACAACAACACGCATGAAAGAATCATCAAACAAATGTTCTGCACTATATAACTTCGGATTTTCCTTGAGTGCTTTATGTAAAAAACTTGGTTTGTCATCCCCAATAGCAAAGCCATATCCTTGGGGATTTGGTTTTACAGTCAATTTCTGAATGGTTGTTACTGATTCACCAGTTTTATACACAACTTTTTGAAACTCTTTAAGTTTGCATTCCAACTCAACAATTTCTTCAAGATAGGAATCAACTCGTTTCCTTGAAATTTGTCTGTGTTCAGAAAAATTATCTTGACAAGTTGACAACTCTGTTTTTGTTTTGGAAAGTTCAGAGTGTAGGATGTCAACTTGTGTTTGAAAATCTAATCTTTCTTGTTCCTTTTGTGAAATTAATTCATTTTTGGAAACGGTTAATTCACGTATATGATGTTCTAACTCTTGTACTTTCACATAAGAATGTTGGAATGCAACTTCAAAGCCTTTTTCCCTTTTTTCTTTTCTTTCATAGGTTGAAAGTTGAAGTTTATAGCACTCAAGATCGTTAGTCAACAATGCAACTTTGGCTTTTAAATTTCTATTAATTTCATTGCACTTATCAATTTGGGATTTCTGTGTGTCTAACTGTGTTTGGGTAGTCAAGAGCAAGGTCATGAGCTTTGGATCTGGACCAAGCAAAAAATCATCTTGTTCAAGTTGATCATTATTATTTTCATCAAGAGGGTCATCAAATGTGACAACCGGGTTAATTTGATCATCATCAAATGTAACTACGGTGTTTATTTGGTCATCGACTTGAGAAGATAAGAATGAGTCTTCTTGACCAACATGGTCTTCAGTTGATGCAGATGTAGAGGGTGATACAATTTCATGAATGAGACATTTAGAGTCAGGTACCTGAGACAAGCCATCGGTATCATAAACCGGGCCTGTTTCACCCACGTGCATCTCTTGCATATTGGTCATCAACATTACGGCTGCATTGGCCTCCAGATCTTCCATATCATCGTCCGAGTATGCATTAGCCATAAAGTTATGCTCCTTCACAGTCAGGGTGCCACCAGCTTCATCTTTAAGAGCAAGAAGAAGAGCTTCCTTGTGGTACACACTCCCTCTAGTCCTTGGCTTGGGGCAAGCATCGGCTATGTGACCTTTCCCTCCACAGTTGTAACATTTCACCATTGTGTTACCAATCCTAGTATTCCCTGTATCAACAATTTCTGCCCTTCTTTGTGTATTACCAGTTCTGTTCCTACTACTTCCAACTGAATTAAACCTCTGCCCAGATGAGTTTCCCATATAGCCACCCGAACCATATCTCTCAGAAGCTCTGTTTTGAATTTCAACTCTGCCATCATGAACAACTGCCTGATTATGAGTGTTGGATGAAGACCTTAGACGGTTGTTGGATTTTTTTGAAAATTTGCTGAAAGCTCTAGCAATCAAAGCAAATCCTTCGTTCAACGAATTAAAAGCATCGTCTTCATCACTGTTGATATTTGAGTAAAGCATAGAATCGGTGTTGTCATATGAAACCAGTTGATTATCAGCTTGTTGCGGTGATGCTTCGTATGGAACGAGTTGGCTTGATGAAGTTTGTGAGGGATAAGTAGAATGATGTTGTGGTTGGACAAAACTCTGATTTGGTTGTGGAGCAAAGTGAGACTGAGCAATTAAAGCTAGTGAGTTTGGAGTTGATGATGGTGAGTAACCTCCACGAGCTGCTCTGTCTTTATCAACCTCTGATTGGTGATGCTTCAAGTAATCATACAACAACCCATATGAGGCGTTTTGTAGATTCTTAGCTTGTCAAACAAAAGTTACATACTTCTGCCAATCGGGTCCAAGACAACTTAGGAACTTAGTATTCACTGCAATCCTAGGTAGTACGATGTTGTGGCGATCCAAGTCGTTGATGATATTGGTAAACCTATGGTAATAAGACTCTAAGGATTCTCCAGCTTCAATCATAAACATGGTGTATTCCAAATAGAGCTTAGATTCCATATCCTCTTGGTTTAATTATGTTCCTTCTATGAGAAGATGAACATGTTCCCACATGTCCTTAGCAGTCTTTTGTGCATCAATACTTCGGAAGATAGGATTGAGAATTTCTTGTAGGATGTAAGACATTGCTAGTTCATTGGCTTCTTGCTGAAGGACTTGTTCTGCTGTAAGCTGAGCAACAGGAACAGGAGTCACAGTTGCTTCTCTTGGAGGAATGCCATTGGGATCGCCAGGAACCGTTGTGGTAGGTACTGGATATGGTCCTTCAATAATTACCTTCTTCAAGTACTTTCCATGAGGTTTTTTGAGTTCAATAAACCGTAAAAATCGACTTGACCACTGCACGTAATTACCCGGAGTTAGCATTGGAGGTGTATCTAAAGATCCTACTTCGTGTCTGGATTGTTGACTGCTGATTGCTTCGCACATTTGGTCAAACCAGTGAGGTTGTTTAGGTGGAAGTTGGTAAGTCTGCATTGCTTGTTGTGGATATTGTGGTTGTTGAGGGAAAAACTGATGTTGTTGCATGAAAGCTTGTTGTTGAGAATATTGAGGATATTGTGGTTGTTGATGATATTGTTGTTGCTGATGATACTGTTGTTGTTGATTGTAGAAATAGTTGTAGTTGGGTGGTTGAGACATTCTTGTGTTTTTGTGGATCTTGTAGACAATTAAGATTTGTGTTATGAGTTATGAAATTTGATTTTGGTTAAGTGCTAATTTAGATGTTTTTCTTGTTCAATTCTGACAATTACTATTCACTATCAATTCCGACAAATCACTGTTCACACTTGCAAATTGCGATGAGTTCACTGAATTTCGATGAGGTCATTGAATTGCGATGAGTAATCTGAATTCCGATGAAAGTTGACAATTCTGATGAATTTATCCAATTCCGACAAAATGGTTTAATTCCGATGGAATTGTACAATTCTGATGGATTTATCTAATTCCGACAAAATGGTTGAATTCTGATAAACTACTGAATTTCGATGAATCTGAGAATTGCGACAGAAATTGACAATTCCAATAATTTATCTAAATTGCGATAGAACAGGCAATTCCGATAGATTATATAAATTACAATTCCGATAATTTTCTCACTACCTTATACAAGATAGGAGAATTTGCCTCAAAGTCGAAGTATTTTCACAAGCTTATACAAGCGAGGAAATTACTGAACACCAATTCTGATAAAAGTCCGTAATTCCGATAAACCTTTGCTGATGAATTCCGACAAACCCTAGCGTCAATTCCGATAAACCCTCAAAAGCAATTCCGACAAACCCTCTTTTCACCAATTCCGATAAAACGCCAAATTTTTCAGATCACTTTTACGACTAAAAAACGATGTTTTAACAGGATTTTCTCAGTTCAAAACGTTTAATAACACGTAAATATTAGGAAAGTTAAAACCTTTAACGTCTAAACCAAAATTTGGTGAATTTCGACAATATGCAACGAATGAAAATGAGTGAAAAAACTAATAAAACTCGAACAAGATCTAAACTTTCGACTACAAATCTGATCTCTACTCACTATAATGATCTATACACTTTACAAGTGTGAAAAAAAGTGAAAGAAATGAGACTTTTATGTCGATATAAGCACAAAAACGACTCTTTAAAGCTTCTAAACCAAACGTATAACTATAATAATGATCTAATCTACTACAAAACACACGATCTAATTATCTTCTAGCGAATGATACCACTTGTTGGGTCCTATTTAAGCTTAACACAATATATATTACCACGTACAAGTATAACTAATCACGTATAGCTAAGATAGAATAACGAGAGAACGAGTAGAAGTGAGATGAAGAGAAAGCGGATGATTCATTCATTCGATAGAGTGACAAAGCTTCAGTACACAATGAAATAAACCAACAAATATAATGAGCACATGAGCCTTCTATTTATAGGCTAATTCTAGGGCATCATGTGCTTAAGTTCTTCTAGAAGGATTATGCATAACCACATGGCCCATGGGCTTCTAATAAGCCATGAGGATTAAACATAAACATAAAGCCAATATCGACTAGCAACCTATTACATTAAATGACCAAGACTTGAATAATAGAAAACGTGTTCCCTACAGATAATAATCTAGCAGATCCTTTAACGAAGGTTTTACCTGGTGGAAAGCTTTATCAACATGCTGAAGGCATATGACTTCGTTTAGCTAGTAGTTTCATGCCCATCTGTGATTAGTGTTTGGATAAAAGGATGTTATGAACAATTATTATTTTAATGAAATAAAATATTTGTTATGTTTGATTATCATTTTCTTAATAATATATCCTGTATTTGCATGTTTAATCCATGTATAATTTAATTATTCTAAATTGTCTGTTGTCAATTAATGATATGGGAATATCATTAAATTAAGACAAATCTGAGTATTGGTAGAATATACTTGAAAGTATATTGATGCGTTGACATGCCAATTTCACATGATATTCAATGAATTGAATATAGGACTTATCCCAACTACATGATTTTACTTTATGGATCTTGTCATCAAGTAAATCATGAATATAGTTATCCTCAGACTTGAGATACCAGATAACTATCATGGTTGTAGCGCATTTTTGTAAAGCAATTTACCGCTATTCATTACTGGTAGCCATAAGGATTGTTTTCAGAAGTGTTGCAAAGTTCATGGGTTTTGCTTGTAGTTAAGAAAGAATTTGTTCATTCAAATTTGTTTTGAAGTTTAATACTACTGGGCCCCTCGTAGGGTTGACAAGATGTTTGCGTGGCCACGCCCAAGATCTATCTGGAATACGTTCACACGATTTGGTAATCTTGCTCAATCAGAAACAACGAGAAACAGAATAGTTAATTAAAGAATGACTAAGATCCATATCTTTATTAACGTAGTATTAGTAACAAAAGGATAAGTATGATGATGAATCATCAAAAGGTTTTTCCAGGAGACCACCCTCGAGTTGTACTAGGGGCATTGGCGTGTTGCTAGATGCTAACCAATGTCATTACACTATTAATACATGTCCAAGTGGGAGTTGTTAGTTTTGTGAACAAAGTATTAATATGTGTATGTCTAGAATCGAACTCGAGACCACGGGACTGCACACTTTACGTATGAGAATTAATGAATAATTATTAATATATAAAATGTTATATATAATTATTAAAAACACAAAATAACGACTAATGGAAGTTAAGTAGTTAATGAAAATTGACTAACGACCGTTAAATAATTAAGTAAAGGACTAGAGTGAAAAATAGAAGTCGGAAAAGTTCCGGAAGCCCCTTGGGCGGTTTGGCCGATCGGCATGGGCTTGGGGAAACCCAATCCCATCCCAACTTGTCTTCTAAGTCTTCTAAACTATAAATACAAAGCTTAGGGTTATTTGTTTAGTATCTTTTGTGCACAAGCTATAACCCTAAACTTGTTTTCTTGTTTCCTCTTGTTTGGCCGATCGACTAAACACCCTCTAAGGGCCGATCGGTTTTGGTTTTTTGCCAAAACAAATTGTTTGGTTTAATTTGTGTTTAATTACTAGCATAACATTAATTCGGTTATAGTACGTGTGTACAAGAACGTGATATTAACTCATTATAGTTAATATCTTGGATTGAATTACAAAAAGGTAAGGGGTAATTCTATAATCCATTATAAACCCTAATTAGGGTTCATCACTATTGATTGCTTGGAGTTGATTCTTGTTTAGCTAGAATCAAAGGTATGTTTACATTTAAATTCGGTTAACTAATTATGTGTTAATGATCTTTACGCTTCCGCATGTTCTCTTTGATGTTATGTGTTTAATTTATGAAGTACACTACAACAAAAGAGAGGACGGGCGAGGATGGTTTTGGCGGGGACGCCCATGTCCCCGCCGAAAGTCGCTAAACGGCAAAAACGGCACTGAGTTGGCACATAGTCTCGCTGACCGTTTACTAAATTTTCAACGGGACTTTTTGGCGGGGACATGTCACCGCTGAAAGTGTTTTCATATTTGGCGAATTTTGACCAAACTAGTAACTCTTAATTGTTCCCGGGTTTTTTTCCCGCCCTCACTTTTGGCGGGGACAAAAGTTTACATGCACAGTGCTACTTTTTTGGCGGGGACGTGTCCCCGCCGAAAGTGTTATCCATTTTCCCTCCTAAAAAATTACTTTAGCCCGCCAATATTTTCTAGCTTTTGGCAGGGACATGTCCCCGCCAAAAGTGCTGGCGCCAATTTATCCTGCCAAATTGCAACTTTATCCCGCCAAAGTTTTACTTATATATAACCTAACCGATCATCCTCAAATCGGAAAAACACAAATAACCAAATCCCACAAAACACACATAACAATGGCTGGTTACACGCCGAAAGAGGAGTGGTCAATGGTTTTATCGTCGGAGGGTCTCTTTAATGAAGTTCTTAATACATATGGCTACGAAATTTATGATGAATATGGTTCTTATAAGAATATTAGCCCGTGGATGAGAGACCAGATTCTGGAATGGTTGAGGAAAAATCCGTACTACAGAGAGATATTGGACGCTCAAGCTGATGATGTTGGAGGAGAAAGCGCGTTTGATACCATACTTGATGATCAGGGAAATAGGATAACAAATCTTGAAGCTTTGTTTGAACATTTCATCAAGCAAAGGAAAGCAAGGAAGGGAAAAAATGGTGCAGGTTCTAGCAAAGTGGAAAGTAGCAGCAAAAAAAAAATGAATGGGCGATGTTTGTTATGGTATATGTCGTGTGTTTCGTTTGCTTGTCGAGTTGTTTCGTTTGCTTGTCGAGTTGTTTCTTTTGATCTGTTTCGTTTGCTTGTCAAGTTGTTTCGTTTGAGTCTGTATGAAATATATGTGGTTGAGAACTCTTGCGTGTTTTAAATAAAAGGTTTGCCTTCGTGTTTGTTAATTGTGATATTGTTCCTTCAGTTCCATTCTTTATGGTTAGGGTTATGAGTCAATGATGAGTTGCATAGGTAGATCATCGCCGCTAACGAAGGTGCACGACGGCTGTTAAAGAAGCCTCGTGAAATACTTAAGTTTTGCATTACATGAAAGAACTTAAGGACGGATAGGTGAACTTTCAAAAGACTTAAATGCATAGCCAAACAAAAAATTGTTATCGGTTTATACAGAAAAACACAAATTAATGAAGTCTCGGTAGTCAAGGCTATAATTGTTATCGGTTTATAGAGAAAAACACAAATATATAATTGTTGTCGGTTGATACAGAAAAACACTAATCAATGGCGTTAAAGAAGTCTCGTGAAATACTTAAGTTTTCAAAACAACAACAACAACAACAACAACAACAACAACAACAACAACAACAACATTACATATGAAGATTGTCCAAGTCACCTAACAGCTCACGGAGTATTGCAGCCGACTGACATGCGTGGTCGGGGTCGTCAGGATTCGTTGCCATTTCAAGTCTTGCCTCCAACATCCTTACTCTTGTCTCTAGCACCTGCTTTTGTGATTCCAACATGTTTACTCTTGTCTCTAGCACCTGTTTTTGTGATTCCAGCATGTTTATCCTAAGATCTTGTGCATTACAGTTTGAGCACTCTGTTGGTGCAGATCCATCACCTTGAGATGTTGAAGCAGAAGAGATTACTCGTAACCGGTCATCAAATTCACTCTTCCATATAAAATATCCACATCCATGATCTTTTTCTCTTGGTTGTTACATAATAAGGAAATGTTACGATTGTTTGTATATTTACATAAATAAGAAATATATGATTGTTCACCTTCGAAAGGGGACATGCATAATATTTCCATCCAAAGGTATCTTCTTGATGTGATGTTCTTAGTTTTATATTTTCTGTTCCACAAGAACACATAAAAGGATTATATCGCTGCATCTCAGGTTTTGAAATTGGTGTGAAGATAAGAGGTTGTGAGGTTAAGTGGTTTTGAGGATAAGAGTGTATATAATGTGTTTGTGAGGATAGAGCAGATCTGCTAGCTTCTGGTGGGAAGTTTTGGCGCCAATATTTTGGTGGGAAGTGTTGGCGCCAATATTTTGGTGGGAAGTGTTGGCGCCAATATGTTTGTACAGTAGAAGAAAGAAGACAATATTTTGGTGGGAAGTGTTTGTTTCAGACATAAATCTATAATTTTAGACTTTTAGGTAACATACAACATATCATGTACAACCATATCATCTCGGCTCATTCGTTTAACATCTCATGTACAACCATATCATCTCGGCTGGGTCGTTTAACATCTCATGTACAACCATATCATCTCGGCTCATTCGTTTAACATCTCATGTACAACCATATCATCTCGGCTCATTCGTTTAACATCTCGTGTACAACCATATCATCTCGACTCATTCGTTTAACATCTCATGTACAACCATATCATCTCGGCTCATTCGTTTAACATCTCGTGTACAACCATATCATCTCGGCTCATTCGTTTAACATCTCGTGTACAACCATATCATCTCGACTCATTCGTTTAAGTATAAATGACTTAACTTAGTTAAAAATGATGTAAATAATTTTAAAAAGTTTTAAATCAATTCAAGATGATTTACAAAATATTTAAATTAGTGATTTAACTTAATTAAAATGTTTTAAAAATAATTTTAAATGATTTAAATTAAGTATAAATGATTTAACTTTATTAGGTAAAAGTGATGTAAATAATTTTAAAAGTTTTAAATTAATTAAAGATGATTTAGAAAAATTTTAATTAAATTTAAAAGATTTAATATTGATTTGAGTTAGTTAAAATAATATAAAAGAGGCCTTTTTTTTTTTTTTTTTTTTTTTTTTTTTTTTTTTTTTGGTAGTAAAATGCTTTCGGCGGGGACATGTCCCCGCCGAAAGATTTCACCAAAAAAAAGGTTTTCCCCTCTTCGCATTTACTTTATCCCGC
The DNA here is from genome assembly GCA_021014915.2 of Artemisia tridentata subsp. tridentata. NCBI lineage: Eukaryota > Viridiplantae > Streptophyta > Magnoliopsida > Asterales > Asteraceae > Artemisia > Artemisia tridentata. Next base: position 73,083,091 of record CP139502.1, read on the forward strand.
CAAAATTTTTGGCGATTAGTAAAACCTTTTAGCGTGGACATGTCCCCGCCAAAAGACTAGCTAAAAGACAAATTTTCTTTTAGCGGGGACATGTCCCTGTCGAATGTAATCGCCAAAACCGTACCTCAATTATTAACAGATCTGGTTTATACACTTAGTAAAAAAAAAGAAAAAAAAAAAACTCATCTATCTCGTCTTCCTCAGCTCGACCATCTCGACCAACACCACTAATCACCACCACAGCACCGCCATCTCACCACAGCACCACCATCTCACCACAGCACCATCATCTCCACCACATAAACCCACCCTCGCACCACTGTGCACCACCACAGCCCCTCCTCAAACCCTCTCCTCGTATAATTCTTTCCTCATTTAATTCTTTCTTTCTTCCTTTATCCCTCTCGTTTACAAAACCCAGGTGATAATTTTTGTTAATTTATTGATTTTTGTTATTTTTTTATATATGTTAATTTTTGTTAATTTTTTGATATGTGTTAATTTTTGCAATATGTTAATTTTTGATATATGTGTATTATGTTTTTTGTTATTTTTTTTTTTAATTTTTTTTGTTAACTTTTTTTGGTACAGTTGCTGCTGAGAACCGAAGCCAAGACCCGAAGCCGAGACCACATGTTATAGTGATTAATTTGTGTTTATTATTTTTTTGTGTGTTTATGTTTGTACCGGGGACATGTCGCCGCCAAAAGTTTAGTCATTGATTTGTGTTTATGGTTTATTTAGCTCCTTGTTGACTCCAACCGAGACCACAGCTAACCACAACCACGACCAACCGTGAACCACAGCTAACCACAGCCGCGACCACAGTATGTTTTTTATCCAGTTTGAACCACAACCATCAAATGTTGAATAAATTGATTTAGTTTCTATCTTAGTTTAAATGGATATATGGTTATACGCACTGCTTACTTATTATAACCTAGTCAATTCAGGTTGTTTTTTATCTCTAGCGGGTTGAAAAACTAGGTGAATGGTAAGATTGGTCAGAGTTGCCCAAATGTGATTTTAATGCTTAAATCCTGGATATCTATCTATATTTTGAAAGATGTAAAATATTGAAAAATTACTGTATTATTTGGTTGAAATGATGGTTTATTGCGTTTATACGGTTTACACTACTTAAATTTGATTTGATGCTAAATGCTTGGATTGAGGAATTAGGAAGAGTATAGTAAACTGTTATGGTCTTGAAAAGTGTAAGTAGAACTAGTTAGTGTGTGTTTGTTTGTATATACTGATTAATGAATATAGTTACAATTGTGATGCAAAGTACTTCCTATTATATTTAGATAAATATGAAAGAATTCATACTCGTATGTTTATGATTAAAATGATAGTTTATTGCATTAGTGAGTTGGAATGCTTAAAGTGATGATCATTATCGAGTCAATGAGTCTTGTAATATGTTCATGTAATAGCTCGTTAGAATTGGAAATATATAGTCTACATGATAGTAGAAGTGTGCCGTCTAGTTTAGTCATAGTATTTACGTTAAAGTTGAAATAGTGAAATATGTAAAGATGGCACACTTCCCTATTCTCATATCTTGGAAGACTATAAATATGTAAACTTCTCATTTGAGAGGTGTGCATTGTGAATGGAAAAGAGAAATTCTCTCTCATTTCCTTACTAATTCTTTCTCTCTCTAACATTAACTTTCTCTCTCTAACCATATAACCTAAGTGTGATTTGATCTAAAAAGGGCGACCTACAAGTGGTATCAAAGCCAAACAAGGATTTAGGAGCAATTTAGTTAGGGTTCGTTATTGTTCATACGCCAAACTCTTCGACTTTGTCTTGATCCTTCGAGTTTGAAGGCTTCAAGTTTCTGGCTTCGACTTTGTAGCTTCGAGTTTGAAGTTAAAAGTTGAATCCTTCGACTTTGTCCAAAATCCTTCATGTTTGAAGACTTCGAGTTTTTGTGGCTTCGAGTTTGTATCCTTTGATTTTTTAGCTTCGAGTTTGAGGTTTCTGAGTTAAGGTCTTCGAGTTTGTGTATTACTTAAGCTTTCGAGTTTGTGGCCTTCGACTTTGTGACTTCGAGTTTGAGGTTATAAGTTGAGATCCTCCGAGTTTCTAAGTTAAGAACACTTCGAGTTTCTAGGCTAGAATTCCTCCGAGTTTCTAAGTTAAGAACTCTTCGAGCTTCTAAGATTAATCCTCTGAGTTTCTAAGTTAAGAACTCTTCGAGTTTCTAAGATTAATCCTCCGAGTTTCCATCCTCCGAGTTTCCATCCTCCGAATTTCCATCTTCCGAGTATCTGTTAGACTTAGGATTCTTCGACTTAGAAACCGAGTTAGACATTAAAATCCTTCAGGAAAATTTGAGTAAAATTTAATTTTGAGGAGTGACTAAACGTTCAATTTTTACGCAAAATTCAAATTTTGGTATAACGGTGAAAATTTTGGCCCAAAATTCAAATTTTGACGGTGAAATTTGGCGTCAAAATCTTTAAAACTCAAAATTTTCTAGTAACCTTAGAATTGCATTTTATGGTGTATTTCAAATTCTGGTAGAGAAATTTTTCAAATTCAATTTTTGGAGGGAAATCAGAAATCACCATTAAGAAATCTTTCAACTTAGAAAACTCGGGAAAGGAATTAACTTCAAACGAACACAACTCTTGAACCTTAAACCAACATCAATCACAACTCCTATTTCTTTGCAACGATCCAAGATCAACGTTATCACACACCAAAATTAAATGGAATCAAGTTCAAAAAGGAGAGAGATGCCTAAAAGTGTTAAGCTCGCAATACACTCCAAAGAAAACTGTTTGGCACATTTTGAATTAGTTAAGCTTCAATGTATGGCCCTCTCAGAAGCAAGGTTACCATTATGGGATAGATCATTTCATCGAGCTTTTGAAACACTCTTCGGATCTGAAATGGACTTTACAACCTTCAAACGGAAACTCTTGCACAACATATCTCTAATAGAGAAGCAAATTGAACAAGGAAGTGACTGCATAGTAGCATATCGAGCGATCAAGACGCAGTTAAAATGGTTTCTCTACTTAGATTTTAGAGTGCTCAAAAATTCTTCGGATTATGTATTAGCAAGCAAAATATGGAGAGAATGCATCATTAGTTACCTTGAAGTTGAATATTTTAGAGATTAGTTGCTTAAACTAATGAACATACTGGAACTGGTGCTTACTACAAGATCACTTCATCTGAGGGAGATGCTGGAAAAGAAGAAAGAGTCAAATGAAAAAGTATTGCATGGTAGAGGGTTAAAAGAAAAAGAACGGGACATAATTGAAATGGAGATGCAGATACAAGCGGGAACGGAAAATGAGAAAGGGACATCAGATGATAATTTGGGTTTCACGGGTCATAATGCCTTATCAGAACATCATAATGGAAAAAACAGTCAAGGGAATGGTTCAGATACTGACGGGAAACTCAATTGTAAGAATGATTTGAAGACTTCAGCTACTGATGTCGGACCTTCACATTGTACATATACATTGGTTAAGGTACATCAATCAACTAATCATATCAAGATATATGATAATGTGTTTGCTTATGAGACACAAAGACATGGACAACCTGAGTACATTAATGACACATATGTGGTGAATCAGGATAATAGAAATATTACTCCTGACATTCCACATATGGATCCTAATGGAGGTATGGTTGAACATGACAATGTGAATCATGATCAAGAATGTGCTTCAAATGCTTTCTTAATCAAAAATATTCAAAACGAATTTGTTCGATGTAATGAGCTTAATCGTGAACTAAAAGCACAAAATAAGTCATTAACTGAAAAGCTCAAGAATTATAGTAAACGTATAAATGATTTTGAAACACAAACTAATCGTGAATACAGCTTTGAAGTGGAAAATGTAATGTTGAGACACGAAAATGAGCGAATTTTAAAAGAGTCAAGTGACATTCAAGAGAAACTGAAACGTCAAATATTCTCTCTTGAACAAAATTTTCAAAGATGTCAAGCACAAAGTATTGAATTTGAGCTAGCTTTACAACACAATCTGGAAAAGCAGTCTTTTGAAAACCCTTGGATGTCAAAACTTGAACAACTTGATGATGAAAACGTGTCAATGAAGTGTCAAATTTCAAAATACGAAAAAGAAATTGAGCATTTGAAATTGATTTACAAAAATCTGTTTGATTCAATCAAAAGTTCACGAGTACAGACACAAAACTCAAACATGAAACAAAAAGAGACTAAAGATTTGAAGTCTCAATTGTCTGAATTCGCTGATAAAAAGTTTGAAAACGTTTTGCAAAAGATTGAATCAATGAAGATGAAAATGGTTGAGTCTCAAATCACAAAAGTTTCCTTTCCAAATCCCCTGTTCAATTCTAATACTCCAGATTTTGAAAAGGAAACGGGGGGAAAATGTATCTTTTTGAAAATAAAAATCATGTGCTTCAAACAAAAGTGGTTGAGCTTGAAACGCTTTTAGCTCAATAAAAAAAACGATTTTGAGGATGCCAAAACTGACTTTTTCAACAAAACAACCAAATTCGAAAATTATTTTGAAAGACTTGAAAAAGAAAATGTTGAGTTCGAACGTAAATGGGCTCGTAAAATGGATGATTCTAAAGCTGAAAAAGATCAACTTTTGAAAGAAATTGCCTCTTTAGAATCAAAATTGGCATCTCAAGATCATCTTTCTCTTCAAAAAGAGTACAGTGATTTGAGAACTTCATACAATGCTTTAAAAGTGAAGTTTGATTCTCTTAACCTATCAAAGGGAAAAGCTTCCATTTCAGATTTTTCAACACCAGAAGTGAGTGTTTCGAAGAAGGTTTACACGGGTGAATCTTCAAAACCATTTTCGAAAAAGGTTTCCCAGTTTACAACTTATTCTTTGCAAAAAGGAAGGAAGGTTTCGAAGAAACCAAGTCTTTCTGAAACACTTACTTCTCAAAAGTTTTCAAATCCAAATGCTTCAAAAGAAAAGACTCAGGTTTCTGAAACTCCACACTCTCGTTTTACACCGGTAAAGCAAGTGTGGAGACCAAAACAAAGTTGTTTAAAACCCTCAAATGCTTCAAATGGAAAGAATCAAGTTTTTCAAACACCACACTCTTGTTTTACACCGGTAAAGCAAGTGTGGAGACCAAAGCAAAGTCGTTCAAAACCTTTCAAATATTCAATATCAGAATTGCTTTTGCTGCAACATAAGAATGACTCTACTTTGAACATTCCAAATACCGGAAGGTTTCCATTTATCACAAAAACAAATCTTCAAAGAGAACCCATGAGGTTCAACTCTAGATGGAAATCTTCTTCTTCAAATTTTAAAACTCCAAGAGAAACACCAGGTTTCTCAAACAATTTTCAACGAAAAAAGAGTTTTAAATCTCCATTGATTCCACGAGTGTTATTTCAAAATGAAACACCGGTTTTCAGTCCTCGTTGGAATTCAACATCTTTAAATCAGATTGACACAACTTATAAATGGATTTCAAAATTTAGTAAACCCGTTAGCGCCGTGCTTAAATGGGTTCCCAAGGTTGTTGTCTAATCTAAACTTTATATGACTTCTTAGTACTTCAGCTAAGGACTCGGACTTCAACATAACGACTTGTACACACATTTCAGTGTACAACTCGGGTTTCAAAGAAAGGAAAGTGTCTTGCTAAACCATTCTTTAAAACCAAGCGTGCACTTATCCTAAAAACTTCTTAATCTTGAGCAAAATTTTTCAAAAGGTTTTTCAAAAATTTTCAAAATTTTGCTCAAGATTTTTCAAATCTTTACTCCCCAATTCGCTCCAAATTTTAAAAATGTCAAAACGTATGCTAGTTTTGAGGGGGAGTATTTCAGAGTATTACATTTTAGTTACCTTGAAGCAAAATTTATTCAAGAATTTTTTCAAATTGAAATTTCTAAATCTTTCAGAATTTTGCTTCAAGAAGACTCCTTCCCTCAAACTTTAAAAGGTTTAAAATTCTTAAAAACAAATGCGAGTTTTGAGGGGTAGTATTTAAAAAAAAAATGTTCCATCAAAATCATGCTTAATGGTTTGTGTACACATCACAGTGCACAACCCGTTCTTGTAATGAAAGGACCCTGAGGTACGCTTCAGTGTCTCAATCCTGATCAAAGGAGAGAAAACTTCTTACTTATAAGTAGAATTAATCAGAATTTTTCCAAGTTTTTCAAAATTCTGCTCATAAGGACAAGTATTCCCTTGTTAAAGGGGGAGTATTTGAAACATAATCTTTGTTCTAAATACAAAAGTTCTTGAAATTCTTCCCGTAAACCTCAAAAAGCATATTTTAATCATAAGCACTTTGAGAGATTTTCTGAAAATCACAAAACTCTCAAAGTGTTAACAAAAATATGTTTTTACAATCATAAGCACTTGAGAGATTTTCAAAAAAGTTTGGTTTATGGCAACAATAGGATAGTCATGAAGATATAAGGTGACTAAGGTTAGGAAAAACCGTCCTATGATCCGCCAGAGCCGGAGGGATCTACCAAGGACAATACTAATAGTTTAGAACTAGAAAGTCCTAGGTATGATGAAAAAAGGAGAAAAGAAATGAAAGGAGAAAGAAGGGGTTGAAGAATGAAAAAGAAAAGTAAAGAAAAGGTGAAAAGAAATAGCCCTCCATTTGATCAACCTTAGGGCAGACACCGGGTTCAATACATATGCTACTGGTTGTTACTACGGTAACACCGGTATTGAAGATTAAGCCGTCATGGACCCAGTGACGCACTGAACTAAACTTTCTAGCACTCAGGTGTCTCTCAAAAGACACTTGTTTCATTTCACACGGAGAACCCTTCATTATCTATCGACCTCTCACTCCGAGATGTGTTGATATTGAAAGGAGGCAATCTGCTCCATGCCTCCGACGACCAAATATAAGCAATTGATTGAGTCTAGAGCCACGAGATACATCAAAGATCTCATAGGTACACTTAGCATTTCTACACTGGCTGTTCAACAAAAGGAACACCAGTTGTAAATTATAAGAGTGTCCTTCGCAGATCTTAGTAATCTGCCGAGAACATTCATGAGAGAATTCATAAATTATGATTCTCAGTGATTGAATGAAAATCCTGCCAGAGTCAACATCAAATAGCCCTGACAGCAAGTCACTTCGGTAATCCCTTGTGGATTATGCTTAGTGTTAGCTCCAAAATGGTCTACAATCATGGAGTGATACTTCGGTATACTTCAGCGGCTCACTGAATCGTTGATGCACTTCGGTGTATCTATGTAAGCCATTTCGGGGGTATCCGGTTCAGAACGGCCTGTGCTAGGATTAGAGAAAGTCTTCACACTATGCTGTTGATGATCTCAAAGTCCAAACCTGTAAGTGCCGAATGATTTATTGCTAACTGTTTACCTGCAGGAAAATCGTGGAGACCGGGAGTACCACTACCACCATTCCCTCATGCTCATATCCTGAAGAAAAGTTCTCACAAAAGACTAAGAGATAACAAAAGTTCAAAGAAGTTAAAAAAAAAGTCAAAGATCGGGCAGAACAAACTTTCACAAGTCAAAGATTGAAGCTAATGAAGTGGGAACCACTTGAAGAACAAAAGTCAAAAGACATATGAGCATGGTGAAAAAGACGTAAAGACACTGTCATCAAAGAACGTTGGTGGATGGCAGATCAAGACAATACCATATCACATTACAACAAGAACAAAGAATAAAGATATAAAGACGTCGAAGCCGAAGAAGCAAAGAAGACGTCAAGCAACCTTGATGACCAATCCTTAGGAGGAGATTGTTGGGAACACGTTTTGTATTAATTCAAGTATTGGTCATTTAAGGTTGTAAAATCACAAAGCATGATTGGAACAAAGAATCTAGCAAAGCTATTACACGAAGACTCAAAGTTCTAGACAACGAGCAACAAAGAAGTTTAATGGTCATCCATTTCTATTGATGGACCCATAACCCACATGTCACAGAATGAGATCTCAATGATCACCCCTTAGGGGGATATTGTTGGAAACGCAAAAGTGATGATCATAAATATAATCAAAGAGAGATCTCAATGATCGTCCCTTAGGGGGAGATTGTTGGGAATGCTTAAAGTGACGATCATTATCGAGTCAATGAGTCTTGTAATATGGTCATGTAATAGCTCGTTAGAATTGGAAAAATATAGTCTACATGATAGTAGAAGTGTGCCGTCTAGTTTAGTCATAGTATTTACGTTAATGTTGAAATAGTGAAATATGTAAAGATGGCACACTTCCCTATTCTCATATCTTGGAAGACTATAAATATGTAAACTTCTCATTTGAGAGGTGTGCATTGTGAATGGAAAAGAGAAATTCTCTCTCATTTCCTTACTAGTTCTTTCTCTCTCTAACATTAACTTTCTCTCTCTAACCTTATAACATAAGTGTGATTTGATCTAACAAGGGTGACCTACATAGTTTATTGCGTTGGTGAGTTAGTATGGTTTAAGCCAGTTAAAATTTGCTTTGGTGACAAATCAAAAAGCAAGTATGAGAAGTATAGGAAACAAATCAAAAGCTGCTTTACCTTTTTTAGTTTGTGTTTGAAAAGGAATCAGGTGAGAGTATCAATGAAAATGTAACTCTGGAACTTTTGGCTTCCGTAAATATCGCTTTGGATGAATAATGTTTACCATTTTCAGTTCTGGTTATTGAAGAGAGGAACAAGTAGGTCAATAAATGACATTTCTTGTAAGTAAGGATGAATAATATTTCATTTACTTGTTTGGATAAGATGGACGATGTCATTATAAGATTAATATGTTCCATTTTTAGTAACTTTCATACTTCGTTGAAATATTGAATTGAATACGCTCAAAGTTGATAAGAAGTAACCTCGAAAGGGTGCGTTTGGTTAACAGTAGCCCACAAGGGTGCATTTGGTTAACAGCAGCCCCGATTAGGGTGCGTTTGGTTAACAGCAGCCCCGAAAGGGTGCGTTTGGTTAACAGCAGCCCACAAGGGTGCATTTGGTTAACAGCAGCCCCGATTAGGGTGCATTTGGTTAACAGCAGCCCCGAAAGGGTGCGTTTGGTTAACAGCAGCCCCGAAAGAGTGCCCCGAAAGGGTGCATTTGGTTAACCACAACCTTGGCCACAACCTTGACAGTAAAACATTTAGAGTATATTAGATAAAACTCAGATTACTTGTATTCACTTATATAATGAGTTTGAATAGCATGAATCGAAAAACTAAGATTAGTAATGTATTTGGTATACGTTTGATAATGTATTTGGTATGCGTTTGTGAATATATGAAAATGATTGTGCGAATATGTTATGTGCTTATAATTTTTTTTATCTAATTGTGTTAGACTATTGTCAATGATTTTAGGACTTTAGTGATTAATTTCGGAAAGTCCCCATCCGAAGTTAATCATCCCATAGAAAACCCATCCGAAATTAATTTATTAGAAATTAATTTTGGAAAGTCCCCTGTTTGGGACTGCTTTTTGAATGTTTTGTCTCATTTAGGATATGAATGCGTATAATTGATTTACTATTTGTGAAAATTTCGACAGTGTTTCCCCTTTACTCCTACGAATATGTCTTTAATGCACATATTTGGGGAGTTGAGGGGAAATGTTGCCGAAATTTTCTCAAATAGTAAATTCAGTTATACGCATTCATATATGAGACGAAACATTCAAAGAGTGGGTTAGGATTGCCTTCCATAGTTGGATTAGGTGAACAAAATGCACAACTCGTAATTCCACCTTTATGTATTTACGTGTAGATTTTTGTGAACATGTTTAATTCTATATAATTATTTGTTGCATCATTAAAACGCAGTTATGCCAATTGATAAGAGTTGGGTCTCATTATCTCGTGCTAGCATCGAATTTTTAAAAGGTCTTAAAGCTTTTTGCGAGTATTGCAAGTCCTTTGCGAATGTTGATGGGAATGTAAAATGTCCATGTGCTTCTTGTTATAACTTTGGTTGGATAAAGCACAAAGATTTGTTTGATCACATACACACAAATGGTTAGGACCAAAGTTATACGAAATGGTATAATCACGGTGAACCTGATGTCCAGACAATAGTACCCAACACAAATCTTGATGAGATGAGTGACATGGCTGAGTTCCTTTATGATAATTGTCCGAATAACGAACAAAATGAGCCAACTGAAGGAAATATTGGCGAGACAAGCAACGAGCCAACTCAAGCAACGACACTTCCTCAACGTAACGAGTTTGAAGAGTTACTTGCCACTGCCAACGACCCACTATACCCGGGCTGTAATTGGATGTCTTCATTGGACTTTATGGAAAAGTTTATGAACATCAAGGTCAAAGGTAAAATGAGTGACACCACATTTAACGAAACCCTAAAAATTCTTAAGGAATGTTTCCCGCCCGTTCTAGGATACAAAATCCCATCATCCTATTATGAAATAAAGAAGACATATAAAACAATCGGGTTAGGATACGAATCCATACATGCTTGTGTAAATGATTGTTTTTTATATCAGGGGGTGGGTAACGAAGATTTGCAGAATTGTCCCATCTGCAATGCTAGTAGATGGAAAGACAAGAACACACTGGGGAAGAAAGTTCCTAACAAGGTGTTGCGTTACTTTCCTATCATTCCTAGACTACAACATTTGTACAAGTCTAAACACACTGCAAAATATATGACTTGGCATGCTTCTGGGCAGTCTACAGAGAACGGTAAGATGCAACACCCAGTTGATGGTTAAGCATGGAAGAAATTTGACATGAATTATTCAAATGAATTTTCCTATGAAAAAGAAACGTCCGATTAAGGTTGGCTGCTGATGGTTTCAATCCGTACGGCAACCTTAGTCAGTCTTACAACATGTGGGCGGTCATATTAACAACATACAATACGCCTCCCTGGATATGTATAAGAGAGACTTCTATTATGTTGACGTTGTTAATTCTAGGCCCTAAATCACCCAGGAAGGACATAGATATTTACTTGAGGCCTTTGATTGAAGACCTAAAGATTTTATGAAAAGATGGAGTCATGACTATGGATGCTGTCACTGGCACTGAATTCTGTATGAGAGCAGCGCTTTTATGGACTATCAATGACTTTCCCGCTCGAAGTAGTTTGTCTGGGTGGAGTGAGAAAGGTTACAAGGCATGTCCGACATGTACTATAGACACTCCATCTATTCGTGGTGTTAAGCAAAACCGCTTATGTTGGTCACAGAAGATTCTTAAACGCGACCAATAAATGGCGGAAAAATAGAAGGGCATTCTATACTCCGGTTGATGATAGACCACCTCCTAGAAAATTTACAAGTGATGTCATCTGGACTCAACTTAGGAGATTGCCTAAACGTATCCCGGGGAAACATCCAAGTTTTGGGGGTGCGAAGAAAAAACGTGATCCTGATCGCGAATTGAATTGGACCAAAGTATCTATTTTCTACGAGTTAAAGTATTGTTCTTTTCTTACACTAAAACACAATTTAGATGTCATGCATATCAAAAAAAATGTGTGTGAGAGTGTGTTGGGTACTTTGTTAATGAATGACAAATCAAAAGACACCAACAAGGCAAGACAAGACTTACAAAATTTGCAAATTCGTGATGAGTTGTGGCTCGTCAACAAAGGAAATGGGAAGTGCTCTAAGCCTCATCCCACGTACTCTTTCACAACTGAAGAAAGAAAATTTTTTTGTCAATTCATCAAAGGTATGCGTTTTATTTCAAAATTTATTTGTTCCAATTCAATTCGCGTATTCATTTCGATGACTTATTCTAATATCATGATTTTTTTTGTCAATTCATCAAAGGTGTTAAACTACCTGACGGGTTCGGATCTAACTTCAAGCATAAAGTGACCGACAATGATAGCAACATAACAGGCTTGAAGGCTCATGACTGTCATATAATGATGCAGCGGTTACTTCCTGCTGGACTTCAAAATTACTTGAAGGACCAAACTACCGCAACACCAATAATCGAGCTATGTTCATTCTTCAAAAAAATATGCGCTCGAACTTTGATGGTAGATGACATGTTGAAAGCTAAAGAACAACTGATCAATATTTTGTGCAGTTTCGAGCAAATATATCCTCCTGCTTTTTTTGACATAATGATTCACTTGGTTATTCATCTAACCGAAGAGGCTATTGAAGGCGGGCCTGTTTACATGAGGTAGATGTATCCATTTGAAAGATACATGAAAAAGCTCAAAAATTATGTCAGAAATAAAGCTAAGCCTGAAGGTTCAATAGCGGAGGGTTATATTGCTGATGAAGCATTAACTTTCTGTTCGCATTATTTTTGGGGTGTTGAGACGAGATTTAATCGTCCTGACCGGAATGAGGACGGTCCAAGCCCAACAAGTCAATTTCAGGTGTTTCGATCAATCTATAAAATGAATGGTAGACAATCATTAATTCGGGTTCAACCAGACACAATGCAGAAAGTAGTATGGTATGTACTACACAACAGTCATGAAATCGACCCGTACATGAACGAGTACGAGAGGTACGCGTTTTATTTCAAAATGTGTTTTACGTAAGTTATTATTCGACGACTTATTCTAATATCATGAACATTTACAGGGCATTTCCTGGCAATGACATACAAGAAGGATTTCCTCGCTGGTTTGGGAACAAGGTAGACTTATTGTATGTATTACCCTGTAAAAATAACGACTATTACTCATCTATATCTATTCTTAACTTTTTCATAGATTCGTGAATTAAAAGTAAAGAATGACCCAAGTTGTACTTCCGAGTTATTCGCTTTGGCTTGTGGACCATCATGGACTGCAGTCTCAGTTGACTCTTGCGTAGTCAACGGTGTGAAGTTTATCGTACACGACCGTGATTTACGTCGTTCAACTCAAAACAGCGGAATTTCAACTCCTAATCCTAGCGGAGGAATGTATTATGGCCAGCTTGAAGAAATTCTCGAGTTTTTGTATATTCAGTTCAAGGTTGTGCTGTTCAAAGTCAAATGGTTCGACACTAATAACGAGGGTCGCATAAAACGTTGTACCTATAGAAATAACATTACACAAATTATGACAGACCGTGTATCGTTTCAAAATGAACCATACATTCTTGCAACACAAGCAACACAAGTCTTTTACCTTGATTTCTCGGGTAAACGTGGTAATTGCAAGGCCGTCCAAGATTCTTATCATCGAAAGATTTGGAACCCGGATATCATCGTGGTAGAAGACAATCAAGATGCTGTACATGACAACAACTCATCACATGTCACACTCTCTGCTGAGTTGGATAAGTTGAATTATAACACCATAGATATAGATGTCCAGCCAGCGGAAGTTTAGGCACCACCACCACCAATTATCACTGATGTCGACGACGACGATGATATTGATTATGATGACCACGTTCCTCATGATTTAGCATCTGATGATGAAGACCAAGTCGATCGTGAAGATGAAGCCGACACTAATAATGATGATGTTTATCTTAGTGATGTGGGAGATTGATCTCAAATTGTAATTTGTTAAACGACACTTATTTGAATGAAATTGTTATCGAGTTGTTAAATGTGTTTATTTATTTAATTATTTATTATTATCTTTTTTGGTATATATTGTTATTTATTTGAATGTGTGTGTATATATATATATATATATATATATATATATATATATATATATATATATATATATATATATATATATATATATATATATATATATATATATATATATATATATGCGTATATGTGTTTCTTCACTAATTTCTATGTTCTTGTACTAGTACGTTTACAGATGGCAGATGTTGTAGCTACGAGCCACGGTGGTGATGAAGGTAATGAGCCACCCCGTGGTCCCTCGAGGAGGATAGGCACTAACTGTCAGCGTAAGAATTTCTCGATTATTTTAATTAAACTTGATCATTATTTGAAATTGATAACTTGTTATTTTATGTCATCATCACTTGAATTTGATTACTTGCAGGGTCTAATTCCAGACCTCCCAAGCCCAATGCCAAAATTGGCAAAGGCAGGAAGGTGGTGCGTGGTGCCACAAAGAACGCGAAACTACACCAAATGAGGAATGAGACTAGTCGTCCGGTATGATCAGATTCCGGAAGAACGCGAAAGGGATGTGGGAGCATGTTGGCAATCACTCTTCGTGGTTCTCCAACATGGTCGGGACGTTGTTACGGGAATCAATTCCCATGTATTACGATTCGTGGGATAAGGTTCCCGAGACCACGAAGGCCCACATCGATAACCAGCTCCACATAAGTTTTTTTTATCTTTTATTTTTTTAATTGTTGTGTTTATTTATTTTAAATGTGTTTATTTATTTAAATTTGTCTCTTTATTTAAATTTGTATATTTATTTTAATTATATTTTATTGCAGCATTTCTTTGATCTCGGCGAACACCTTGTCGGTCCGGATGGAGACGATATTGTCAGAAGTATCGAAGCTTACCTCAGAAAGCGATATGATGACAACAAGTACAAATTCAAAAGGCAAAATTTTACACGGCAAGGTGGGATTGAGAAACTGGACGAGATCAAGGAAAAGCGTCCGGCGAACAAGACGCCTGAGGATTGGGAAGAACAAGTAAATTTCTGGATCGACACTTTATTATTATTATTATTATTATTATTATTATTATTATTATTATTATTATTATTATTATTATTATTATTATTATTATTATTATTATTATTATTATTATTTTTTTTTTTTTTTTTTTTTTTATTTTTTATTATAACATCACTTTATTAGAAACTCAAAGGATTTACAAGAAGTTAGAAGGGAGGCGAGATACTAACTGGGCCCCCACTCCTCTAGCTATAGAAAAACCAATCCGACTAAAAATATGAGCAGCAGCACGCGCTCCAATGTCTTGAGTCATCGAGAACTGTCGAATTCGTTTAAGTAGGGTCACTGCATCCTTCTCAAGTTCACCAAAAGAAGAGAAAGAGAAGGGGAGAAACCCATATCCAATATGTGCGCACTTAGCCTCATACTTGACGCGTTTACGTTGTGCAGCTTCAATTACCGCACGACCCGGCACAAAATCCGCCATAGCAGTTTGCGTCAAGGGCGATGATCCAGTCAAATCAACGCATACATCAAGACCTCCGTCCCACGAGTAAAGCAACATATCAGCTGGACGTAAGGATTTGTCCCTTTCACCACAAAGCCCAATATCAACCTCTTTACGAACCGAAACCCCAGACCGAGAACATATGTCAACAAGAACATCACGAACTACGTTATGCCGATGTTTAATACCGATAATACCAGCACAAGATACAGCATGGTCCCCATAAATATCCCCAGTAAAGGCCCTGGAACAAGCTGAGCACGGCATCTGAACAGAGAATAGGGGAACA
This sequence comes from Artemisia tridentata subsp. tridentata, assembly GCA_021014915.2. NCBI lineage: Eukaryota > Viridiplantae > Streptophyta > Magnoliopsida > Asterales > Asteraceae > Artemisia > Artemisia tridentata. The sequence goes on from CP139502.1 coordinate 73,098,416, forward strand.
CCGAGCCGATAACATAACACGCACCAATAGGTTCTAGCATTCATAGTCTGTCCCAACCCAGATATCGGAACCACCCTGAGCCAGTCTGAAGTGTAGTCCTCCATTTGTGATTTCCATAACGCCATCTGTCGAGTAGATAAAGAAAATGTAGATTCGGCTGTTTGGGTAACACGTGTGAAATATATATCTGCCAGTTTCTTCATGAGTTTGGGGGCAGCGATCTCACATAGATTACTCAAAAGGTCAATCTCCATTTTCGCATTAAAATCACATAAGGCATTATCAAAAGAAGGCCCAGGAATTACGATACCAGAATGTCGAAGCAACTTAGTCTGTAAGTTAGCAGATTGAAGTCTAGACGCAAGGAATGCATAGTTCAAGACATCACCTGCAGAGTAAACACCAAGTCCCCCGAAAGCAAAAGGTAAAGTAGCAAGCCTCCATTGCCAATCACCAAAACCAGGTCCAGAAGCAGTGACAATACGCTCTAGAGTAGAACGAAGAGCAACATCAAAAGAAATCTAAGCACGCTCAAAGACCCGGGGAGAGCAAGTACGCATGGCAAAATATAATTTGGAAATACCGGCATAAGCACGAAGGAGCAATAATTCACACTGAGGGTCATTAATCTTAGCAGCAGTACCCATAAGCTCAATGGTTTTGGCAACTCTTTTCATAACAAGCTCACTACTAAAATCAAAATCCACACTAACAGGCCCACCCAGTAATTTAACACCGTGTAAAGGTCGGGCAATATTATTATTATTATTATTATTATTATTATTATTATTATTATTATTATTATTATTATTATTATTATTATTATTATTATTATTATTATCATCATCATCATCATCATCATCATCATCATCATCATCATAATAATAATAATAATAATAATAATAATAATAATAATAATAATAATAATAATAATAATAATAATAATAATAATAATAATAATAATAATAATAATAATAATAATAATAATAATAATAAAGTGATGTTTAAAAAAATAAAAATAATAATAATATTATTATTATTATTATTATCTGCTGCTCATATTTTTAGTAGGATTAGCTTTTCTATAGCTAGAGGAGTGGGAGCCCAATTAGTATCTCGGCTCCCTACTAACTTCTTGTAAATCCTATATGTTTCTAATAAAGTGATGTTTTTATAAAATAAAAAAAAAATAAAAAAAAAATAAAATAAATAATAATAATTAATAATAATAATAATAATAATAATAATAATAATAATAATAATAATAATAATAATAATAATAATAATAATAATAATAATAATAATAATAATAATAATAATGAGAATATTTCATTTATATAATAGTTTTTATTATTTATAATAAGTAGGTGAAGCACTGGTCAGACCAAAAGAAGTTGAGGATCGGGGCGATCAACAGGCAAAACCGGCTCAAGAGTACGAGTTCTAGCCTTCATGGATCCCATTCGTTAGCTGTTATATGCGATAACTTTGTAAGACACTTTTTAATCATTTTATTTATATATATAGTGGTGGGTGAGTCGTTATTGATTTTATTTATAAACAGTTGAGCCGCCCCACCAACTCCACGGATGGTAGAGACTTGATCGAGCTTTACAGACACAACCATACGAGAGGCGACGTCTTTGAGTCTCCAGTGTCCGAGGCTAGATACGTAAGTATAATTTATTTCCAAAAACTCACCCACATTAATGCAATATAATAAATCACGACTTATATATTACTTTTCTTGTTTTTTTTAACTAAACAGAATGAGATGGTACGGATGCAGACAGAGAGCACCTCTTCCAGGACGTGTATGACTGACCTGGATATTATACGCCAGGTGATCGGCGGTAAGCAGCGCGGTCATGTTCCTGGTGTAGGTCCAGTGTTACCCGGCGGTGGTCAGAAGATGACCCTCAGCGCCTCACGAGCTCGCGAGCAAGCCTCCTCGTCCTCGCTGCAGGAAACCGTGCAGAAGCAATCCGAGGAGCTGTCCACGCAAAGGATACATATTGATATTTTGCTGGATTGGGTCAGGAGACAGCCGGGTTTTACCGAGCAGCTAGCGAGTGGCTTGTCGGGGAAATCGAGATCACTAAATGCTTCACAGGGTGAGTCTCGAGGTACCGGGGAGGGTAGTGGGGGTAGTGGGGAGACTGGGGAGTAGCGTATGGCTTGTTTGGGTCCGATGGGTCGGTTTATATTTGTTTTGGGGTTATGGACAAAGTTGTGTAGATTTAGATGGATTATTATGTGTTTATGTAGTTTATGTGTTAGGATTCCAACTAAATTGTTCCCCGCGTATAGTTTTGAACCATTTTGCGGATAGCTAGCTTATGTATAGTTTTTGGACCATTTTGCGGATAGCTAGCTTATGTATAGTTTTGTAGATGATCATGTGATCACGGTTTTTGAACAGTTTTTGGCGAATTTGGATTCATATGATTATGTTTAGCGAAGTTGGATATATATCATATTATGTTTAGCGAATTTGGGTTTGTTGTTGTTGTTGTTGTATGTTTAGCGAATTTGGCGCATAAAACAGGTTCTAAAAACAGGTTGTGATCAGGTTGTGATGTTGTAGGTTTTTTCGGGAAAAAACCTGGAAATTACCCATTTTGCAGCAATATGCTGCAAAATGGGTCATAGGCTTTTGGCGGGGACATGTCCCCGCCAATAGGACTTACTGCAACAGTGTAGTACTCGTTTTGGCGAGGACATGTCCCCACCAAAAGGATTTACTGCAACAGTGGATGGTTCTTTTAGCGGGGACACGTCCCCGCCAAAAGAGTTAATTAATTACCATAATCCCTTAATTAAGTAACTTTCTGGTTAATTAACGGACTCATGTCCCCGCCAAAAATTGATGCCACGCTGGACCAAGTTTGACCAGCTCAAAGGCGTGGGACCCACATGTCCCCGCCAAAAGTTAACAATTGTCCTCGCCAAAAGTATCAGCGGCGGGCTTGTGGCGGGGAACTTTCGGCGGGGACATGTCCCCGCCGAAAGCTATTGGCGGAGACATGTCCCCGCCGAAAGCCTAAGAAAGTCCCCTCCGAAAGGGTCGAATATTGTAGTGGTAGTCATGTTATTAAAATCTAACAGCTGTTGAGTTCCGTAAAAGAGACATCTAACAAGCATCATTACCTAATAAGTGTGTGGTCATTGAGGTTAATTGTTTTTCTTGTTTACTCTGTAAGGTCTTAGACTATGTTCCAAAAGTTAATTCTGAGATGGATATTTGATCTTCACTTGTTTAAATTATGGTAATCGTTTTTATTTTATTCTATTTTATTATTATTTGTGACATTTAGTATGTGACATACTCCATTGCCCAAAAGGCCGGTAGCTGCTGTTGTGATTAGGGGCGGATGTACATACTTGAGACAGAAGTTATGTACATGCATACCCAAGGGCGCCGTCACTAGTGTGAAAACGAAATTTTTCTTTACATATTTTAGAGCTTAATACTGAGTGGTTACCATTCTCAAACTTTATTAATGTTGGAAAATTGGTCAAATGGTTTGAATGACAATTGATGGTCATCATGTATAATAATGAGAGTTAAGAACAAGGTTAATGTTTGGTCATATGTAACGACTGAATTAACTATGTGTTCATGAGCCATTAGTAAGATTAATGGTATTAAATGTGACCGTTTTTCCTTTCATCCCCTTTACCTATAAATGAGAGCTTTTCTCATTTGTCTAAATATACCAAGAAACACAACTCACTCCTCTCCAATTGTTTAAACGTTCAAGGTTGTCAGGATCGCGATCCTGCTCGTAGGATCGTACGATCCTACGATCCTACACACACAAAACGAGCAGGATCGTTACGGGATCGTAATTCAGGTAGTGATGAAGCGAAAAGTGTACCGCTTTTAAGGGGTCATTTAAGCCCTAAATCGTATTTATTTGATCAAATATTGCCCTAAATCGTTCCTTTTGTCATTTTAGGTACTTTTGAGGAGAAATCTGGAAAAGGAGGCATTTTGGACGTTTTTGGAGCATTAAAGTGAAGAAAACGGCAAAGTCTCAAAAATCGGCTAAAAGTTACTCTTGACGGCGTCAGACTTTACTCTGGACGGCGTCATGCCTTGGCAAGAAAAGTTGGACGTGAAATTTACTCATGACGGGCCAGTGAAAATAGCATGTGAATTCTGACGGCGTCACGCTTTAACTTGATCGAGGGCGTCATGGCTTAAATCATAAGGGGACGGCGTCACGTTCATGGTTCGACGGCGTCAAGCCTTGATAAGCCAGAATGGATTTTTGAAGAGCTAAAGAGGGACGGCGTCAAGAAGGTCATCCGGGAACCCTAAAAGCGGCGAGGTGACGGCGTCACACTCCATAAGGTGACGCCGTCAGATCCAAAAATCTATATATAGTTTTCTAATTTTTTGTCATTAGGGAGAGCTTAGTGTGGGGAATTTTGGGAGAAAACCCTAAGACGATTTTAGCTACTTTTTCAGGGCTTTTTGCCTTGAGATCTTCCATGTTTCATTGAAAGATAAGTTATCAATTAATCATTCAATATGTCTATGTGTTGTTTGATTCTATCTTATTCTTGTCTTTTGTTTAACATGTTAGGCTAAATTTATCTTGTGTTTGCTTAGATCTAATGAAACCTAGCTATTGATTATTGGTTGTTAGTGTGTTGTTAGTTGTATTGGATGATTGTTTATCTATGTTAGGCTTAAGAAAACTGGCTAACTTCCTATTCGGTAACTTGCTTGAACGTCTTAAGAAACATGACCCAAATGCGTACTAAAGGTTTTTATGGTTGTATTTAATGCACAAGCGAATTCTAGTGATCCCATGTTAGGAGCTTCCTAGCCGGCTCGACATAGGAGTGAAGTAGGAGCTTGTAGAGTTGGGGAAGTAAGTACGCCACCCCACGAATGGTATTAAGGAATACACCCGTCATCCACGCGACTAATACACACTAATTAACCGGTAAAAGATAGTTAGGGAGTAAGGAAATCTAAGTAAACACATTTCTCTACACATAAGTTTCTCACCACATTTTCATTTTTGTTATTTTATTTTATTGCATTCGTAGTAATTTGGGTTAGTTGACTAGCAACTAATTCCGCCCACTCCTTCAAAACCGAGATTTTACTTGCTTTCATAAAATATAAAAAACATAAAAAGAATCTTCCTCAACCCTTAGACCTAATTAGAGTAGCCTTTCATACCTAACGAACACTATTCCCTGTGGAGAACGATCAATCCCCCGTACTTACCACTACACTATACTACATCGGTCAGGTACACTGCCTGGTGGGGTTGTAAGCCTCTTGAGATCCCTCGAGAGGTAAAACCTGTTGTAAGGTTACAAAACCACGCAATCAAGTTTTTGGCGCCGTTGCCGGGGAATAGTTATTGTTTAGGTTGAATTTTTATTTCTATTAGGTCTACTCACTAGATTCCTTTCTAGTGAGATTTTTATTTTATTTTTCTAGGTTTTCTTTAGTCTATCTATTTTCTTCGTGTCTTTGTTCGTAACCATTACCGTCCGACATCATGGAAGATGGTAATATCCTTAACCCACACAACCCACCACCACAACAACCACCACCACCTCCTAGAGCCCGTACTTTAGGAGAGTATTCCCGTCCTAGCCACCATGGCTATCGAAACACCATTGAGCTCACTCAAGGAGCCAATATCACACCCTTGCGATCCGACACCATCCGATTGGTGCAAAGCGGATGCGCATTCCATGGACTTCGCTCTGAAGATCCTAATCAACATCTCAAGGACTTTCTTAAAATCGTTGATTCTATAGACCTTGATGTTGCCACTCGAGAGACGACCCGATTGCGTCTCTTCCAATTCTCTTTGCGGGACCAAGCTAGTCAGTGGCTAGAACGTCAACCCGCAGGATCCATCACCTCTTGGGATGATCTCACCACTCGTTTCCTTGCTCAGTTTTTCCCACCGGGAAGAACTACTAAGCTAAGGAATGATATCTTGATGTTCCAACAACGTCAAGGCGAAACTCTCTACGAGGCATGGACTCGATTCAAGGACTTACTCCAAAAAGTCCCTCACCATGGCATAGAACTTTGGCTCCAAGTCCAAATCTTCTATGACCATATCAATCTCTCCACGAGGCAAACCATTGACCAATCGGCCGGTGGCAAGCTACGTGATCTAAGTGCGGAACAATCATGGGCTCTCCTAGAGGATCTTGCTCTTTATGACAACGAAAGTTGGAGTGATCCCCGTGATTTGAATAAAACGGTCAAGGCAATATCTTTGCCTTCGAATAATTCTAGCACTTCTGACCGTAGGATCATAGAACTTGAAGACCAAGTCAAGTTTCTCATGAAATCCTACGAGGCTCCTAAACCTTCAAGCCAAGTGAACAAAATCACTTCTTCATGTGAATTATGTAGTGGTCCCCACGACACTCGTGATTGCATGGAACTCCCCGAACAAGCTTTTGTGGACTACGCATCCTCGCGTACCGACGGAGCGGGAGACAAGTGGTACACTTTCAAACCCGAGCCAAACCCCTACGGTGATTCATACAACCCCTCATGGAAAAATCACCCGAACCTTAGGTGGAAACAAAACCAAAACACTCAACAAACCAATTCTTCCAACCCACCTAATCGTTTCCAATCAAGCGGTTCCAACTCGAACCGTACTTTCAACAACAATCCTTCCGGAAATGGTAGTACCAATAACTTTGAAGGATTGATTTCCCAATTTATGGCATCTCAAGAAGCTCGGATAGCTAGATTCGAGACCGAATTCAATCAACAACAAACAGAGATGACCAACAAAATTGACAACTTGTTGAAAGCCCTCAATAACCAAGTGCTATCACCTCCACATGAGGACGCTAGGAACACAAATAGCGGACCCCAAGTAAAAGACCCCTCTTCATCCAAACACGTCCACTTTGTCAACATTGTCACTATTAAACCAATTGATAGGAATGAGGATAATAGTGAACCTAAGGATGAGAATAAGAAAGTCGAGGTTGATAAGGAAGTTAGGACAAGTGAGATTGAAGAAGTAGATGATGATGAGGACTACTTCAATAGGCTACCCACTAAGGAAGAGCGCGCATATCATACAAACTTATTCGATGACCCCAAGACACCATACTTCCTAGGTAGACCAATCATAGAAATAGGCGACCCTTCTAATCTCAACATACCATGCAACATCGGACATCTACATGTGTGGAAAGCTTACATCGACCTTAGATCACCCATAAACATCATGACTAGAGCCCACTACAACTTGATAATGAAGAATCAACTTGGGTATAGGATGTTCCCTGACAAGGGTTGGATGAGTAACTTCACGGGAAGAGTTAAGGGATTACCGGTTTATGTAGGAAACTTCACCTATGTCACCGACTTTATAATTGTAGAAGATATCCGCCCAATAGTCGATGCATCCTTAACTCAAGTGGTTTTTGGAAAACCATTTGTTGAGGTCTCTAGAATGACTTATGAACCTTCCTTAGGGATAGTTAGATTTAAGGATGAGACCGATGAAGTAAGCTACCAAATGCCATATAAGATAGAACAATTCCAACACTTGTCAAATGTTGAGAAGGAGCTCAAGCAAGCGGTCTACTATAGGAATGATGAGGATAGAAGTAAAGGAGTAGACTATGTTATGGAAAGGATATTCGGTTTCTACAAGGATTGTTTGAAATTAGGACCGGAATATAAAACCGGGAAGGAGAATGGCCTAGGAACCGTGACCGATGATGGAGTCACGTAATGTACGTGACTTTGAGTCTAGCTACAAGACTCGTTAATAAAGAAAAGCGCTTCTTGGGAGGCAACCCAAGCTTTATTTGTTTTATTTGCTTTGTGTGTTTATTTATTTGTTTGTTTGATTTTATTTGTTTCCGTATGTGTGTTTAATTTTTATCATTATTGATTCATGTTCAAAACTAAATTGTGAAAATGCTTTATGTTGTTTTTAACTTCGTCTTAACTACATATAAAGGTATTTTGCAAAAGATAAGTGTAAGGGAAATCTAAATCGGTTTATTAGAACACAAATTAACATGAATCATAATGATAATAAATTAGCATACATATTCGTATTTGTTTGAGTCAAATGCTTGTATCGAGTCATAATGATGTTTTGCAGGATTTCCAGGAAGTAAGGTAAAGGTTTTTCCAGAAATTTTCCGGGAACTTAAAACGAAAATTTTTGTCAGGTCATTTCTGACGGCGTCAGGGGTTATAACCTGACGGCGTCAGATTTAATTTCCAGAAATTTTTGAAAGTTTTGTTTTCATAAAAAGTTTTTATTAAAATCTCCAACTTATAATCTCCAGGAATCTGCAAAGTTATCATTCCACAAGCATTATATCCTTATATATAGATTTTATCCCGCCGATGTTATGCAGGTTTTCGTGTTTGTTTTCTCAGGTTTAACAGGTTATTTTGGACAAGGAAATGTTTTGAATCAAGCTTATGGCGATGCATTAGTCATGGAGCTTCAACATCCTCTTTGGAGGAAGATTTAACCGTGTAATTTCATTATCCACCGAGCGAATCAGGGGAGTATTTGATTTCATTCTTTTACTTTATGCTTTTACATCTTGTTATTTGAACATTGGGGACAATGTTCATCTTAAGTGTAAGGGAGGGTAAAAGTACGATTTTAGAGAATGCCATTGCGCTTGATTTTTGTTTGTTTAATAGTAGATGTGTAATAAAACTGAGAGAAATACTTGATTAAGGTAATTTTAGTACCAAATTTAAATTTTTTTACAACATATAGGAGTGAAACTTTGATCTTAATGAGCGTCTCACGGATAGGAGTTATATGACTAGCACAAAAGCCGTACCACTAAAAAATCTTTCACCCCAAATATGTGAGGTTCGCCCCTAGAATTGGTAGGAAAAGCATTTATGCTATGATGTGTGTACCGGTAGCACTTAGATTCTAGAACTTGCGTTAGGACCATTCCAAGGCCACAAGTGAGACTACATTCGTGTAGTTAGATTTACTACATGATAAGAGGCATTAGGATTAACCCATTGTTTTACACCTGTGTTTTTGTTATAATTACTTTGGCTACATTGGTCAAGTAATTCTCCCACACCCTTGGCGTTGTACTCATTTTTAGTACACGATACCCCTAGTACACCCCTCAGAGCCTATCTTTTCGTTTCGACCTTTAAGCATTTTACTTAAAGGAAGAATTTGTTACACCCCACTAAAATGTACACCCAAATCGCCTTAGCCTACCTTGTATGCACTCATTTTTAGTGCATTATTGTGTCAACATTTGTTTTAAACCCAAGTTAATTATCTAGTTGATTACATTGTTGCTAAGTCGAGTCATATCCTTGTACATATTGTTTTGGGACGATTGGGACTCATGGGTAAAGTACTAGTATAATGGAGTAATGGGGAAGAACATCATTTATTACCCCCATATGTGCTAAATGTTTTAAAAGTACTCCAAGTTTTTCAATTATCTTAATTCGAGTCATTAGATTAGTATTTGTAAAGTTATGTAAAAGTTCAAGTGTAAGGGGAATGCAACGCCCCTATGATGTATTATTTTGGATGGTAGAGTAAAAGTGTATGCAAAAAAAAAAAAAAAAAAAAAAAAAAAAAAAAAAAAAAATCAAGAAAAACAAAAAAAAAAATGAGAAAATGAAAAAAATAGAAAAAAAAACATACGGACTACCATCCCGTTTTATTTTATGTTTATTTTTATGTTTTTGTTATTTTGTCATTTCGTTTCTAGCTTAAGATTGAGTCGAGTCTTGGCTTAGCAACATTGTATAGTACATGTAATTGATCAAGATTTTTAACTCGCCACCAGTAAAATATCCTTTATCCAACAAAACCGTGTTTTCCTTTTCCCTACACCTAACGTTATAACCCATTTAAAAGCCCTCTTTGATAGTTTATCTTTGGTGCTTACGCCTAGTGGAGGAGGTTTTCGATCCTTTCCCAAGCCTATGGTAATCTATTTGCTATGACAGGTAGTGAAAGATATTATCCGTTTTCATTTATGAGATTTATTTTGATGACACTTGAGAGATGTGAGTATCTAAACACTACTTGTGAGGTGCTAGTTTATAATCTCCGTGCTTATTATGATTGAAGTGGAACGATTATTTGTTGTAATTACTTTTATGTTTGCATTAAATGACCCCTAACTTGTATTTTGATTAGAATAAAAGCGCATTTGCTTGAGGACAAGCAAATCTCAAGTGTAAGGGTATTTGATGAAGCGAAAAGTGTACCGCTTTTAAGGGGTCATTTAAGCCCTAAATCGTATTTATTTGATCAAATATTGCCCTAAATCGTTCCTTTTGTCATTTTAGGTACTTTTGAGGAGAAATCTGGAAAAGGAGGCATTTTGGACGTTTTTGGAGCATTAAAGTGAAGAAAACGGCAAAGTCTCAAAAATCGGCTAAAAGTTACTCTTGACGGCGTCAGACTTTACTCTGGACGGCGTCATGCCTTGGCAAGAAAAGTTGGACGTGAAATTTACTCATGACGGGCCAGTGAAAATAGCATGTGAATTCTGACGGCGTCACGCTTTAACTTGATCGAGGGCGTCACGGCTTAAATCATAAGGGGACGGCGTCACGTTCATGGTTCGACGGCGTCAAGCCTTGATAAGCCAGAATGGATTTTTGAAGAGCTAAAGAGGGACGGCGTCAAGAAGGTCATCCGGGAACCCTAAAAGCGGCGAGGTGACGGCGTCACACTCCATAAGGTGACGCCGTCAGATCCAAAAATCTATATATAGTTTTCTAATTTTTTGTCATTAGGGAGAGCTTAGTGTGGGGAATTTTGGGAGAAAACCCTAAGACGATTTTAGCTACTTTTTCAGGGCTTTTTGCCTTGAGATCTTCCATGTTTCATTGAAAGATAAGTTATCAATTAATCATTCAATATGTCTATGTGTTGTTTGATTCTATCTTATTCTTGTCTTTTGTTTAACATGTTAGGCTAAATTTATCTTGTGTTTGCTTAGATCTAATGAAACCTAGCTATTGATTATTGGTTGTTAGTGTGTTGTTAGTTGTATTGGATGATTGTTTATCTATGTTAGGCTTAAGAAAACTGGCTAACTTCCTATTCGGTAACTTGCTTGAACGTCTTAAGAAACATGACCCAAATGCGTACTAAAGGTTTTTATGGTTGTATTTAATGCACAAGCGAATTCTAGTGATCCCATGTTAGGAGCTTCCTAGCCGGCTCGACATAGGAGTGAAGTAGGAGCTTGTAGAGTTGGGGAAGTAAGTACGCCACCCCACGAATGGTATTAAGGAATACACCCGTCATCCACGCGACTAATACACACTAATTAACCGGTAAAAGATAGTTAGGGAGTAAGGAAATCTAAGTAAACACATTTCTCTACACATAAGTTTCTCACCACATTTTCATTTTTGTTATTTTATTTTATTGCATTCGTAGTAATTTGGGTTAGTTGACTAGCAACTAATTCCGCCCACTCCTTCAAAACCGAGATTTTACTTGCTTTCATAAAAATATAAAAACATAAAAAGAATCTTCCTCAACCCTTAGACCTAATTAGAGTAGCCTTTCATACCTAACGAACACTATTCCCTGTGGAGAACGATCAATCCCCCGTACTTACCACTACACTATACTACATCGGTCAGGTACACTGCTTGGTGGGGTTGTAAGCCTCTTGAGATCCCTCGAGAGGTAAAACCTGTTGTAAGGTTACAAAACCACGCAATCAGGTAGGATCGTTACAGGATCGTGGGATCGCTCGTAGGATCGTGAACGATCCGATCCTGTTGGTAACCCTTTTTTCAGGTAGGATCGTTACAAGATCGTGGGATCGCTCGTAGGATCGTGAATGATACCGATCCTGTTTATTTTGACTTATTTTGACTTTTTTTGAGAGGAAGGTTTTTAAAAATGGTTTGTATACATATGTAAAGGAAAAGCCGAAAACGATCCTAGGTAGGATCCGATCCTACGATCCCGATCTTGCAAAGCCGAAAACGATCCTAGGTAAGATCCCGATCCTGACAACCTTGGTTTAAACGTTCATCTTGACCGTATGTGTATTCGTTCGTAAGAGAGGGAAGACACGTTTTTGGTTCGCCTTGATAACCCGTTTGTGCAAATGGAGTTATCTATTGTTGTTGTATCCTGTGAGATAGATATTCACGATTCTCAAGCACCATGGAGAGCACGAATCTGTTTTAAGAAAACTGTGAGCATCACAGGCCTCGACATTTTCCTTACTTGTGTTTTTGAGTCTCAATAATCAAAAGAATTACGGTATCGTTTTTACGCTTCATGTTTTATATTATTGGTTATTTATCTCTAATAGCAATACACGTAATATACAACAATTAAGTAGTGCATTTTTTATTTGAACAGCAGAAAATTTTATTGAAAAATATCTAGCAAGAAGCTAGAAAAAATAAAGGACTACAATGTTTTAATACAAGCTGAAACAAGATCAGTTAACTAGGCTAGCCAAGTAGGATTTAAACTCTTATTCCGGTGACAAATCCATGAATGAGATAAGATCTGAATCTCTTCCATAGAGTGTCTTTGTGTGGCGGCTTCGGATCAAAACAAACTCTATTACGATATCTCCAAATAGTCCAAGTAGTTGTTAAAATGACAGAAGATCGTCAATGTTTCAAGGGGAACCGAATGGCTCCATGACAGAAGATCGTGAAGTTGTCTTGGGTATTCGCCTATGTTACAAAACAGACCTTTATTAAGTAATGCATACCATGTGATAAATTTCAGCGTTCGCCACTGATTGTCATGTATCTGTTTACTTATTGGTGTTATTATTTTTTTAGACCAGGGTCTTCCATATTGTCGTCAGCGGTATTCTTCTCATATACTTTGTAATATTGAACTAAAGTGAAGTTATCTGAACAACTAACTCTAACCAGCACTCCCTAAAAAATAATCAACCAATGCAACCTATACCCAAGATACTTCACATTTGTAACCTCCGAAAAAAGATCTACATATATAGGGATGTATAACTTATAAGCTTAATCAAGTATATCCTTGCAAAATGACATCGTTACAAATAAACATGGATGCATCAATTTTCAGAACAAAACATAGTAAATTTAGAAAACTGGACTAGATGACCATAAGCTACCTTATCAAATACGTTATGCAATATGTCGTGTTTCCATGAGCGATTTCATCTTCCTCAAATGACTTCTTCACCCTTTTCAGCTTTGGAACAATGCCATATCCTCCACCTTGATTTTAACAACATCCTTTCGAAAACCAATATCAGTCATATATCGAATCAAACAATGCATCCCTGTTCCTACAACTGCAGCCACAGGGGTACTACATCTAAACATTTTAACCGCAGAAGGAACAACGACATTCAATGGTGACATCACCCAAGCATTCATTAAACACCTAACGCACAACACAAAAGCTACAGTTTTTTACTCCTAAACTTCTATCATACAGCATCAAATTTAAAGATTAGTTAAACAACATAAAACCCATAATGCAACTTGTAAATGCATAACAAAAGAGGGTAAAGATGGTTCGCGAGAGAAATAAAAAAAAGAAATCGAGTTTTTTTTTCTTTTCTTTCTTTTTTTTTATTTATTTATTTAATTGAAATGGATTTGTCGGGAAAAAATATATAAAAATAAGAAATGGCTTCGCCCGGGTTAGAACCGGAGACCTTCAGTGTGTTAGGCTGACGTGATAACCAACTACACCACGAAACCAGTTATTTTTTGTTGATAAATTTAATATACTTATTATTTAAGTTTAAACTGATAACAAAAAGAATAGCTAAAAATTATATTTGATTTTTATAATAAAGTTGAAGACATAATGTATTAAGATCCCTGGTGAGCATTATCTAAAACACTTCTTAAAATATCTAAGTAGGAATGTAATTGGTACACATTTTTAAGAAAAATTGTAAAAAGTGTAGTAAAAGGATACCGTTTATAAGGAATTCAAACTTATAATAATACAAAGAGAATAGCAAGGCAATCCAAATAAATAAGATAAGTACCTGAGCGTAAGTTTATACAGGAAGAATAAAGACCAATAGAACCGAGTCTCGTGTTGAACACGATTCCCTTAAAACAATTCCGTGTACAACAACACGGTTGTTTCCCAGGGTACAACGGCCTGAAGCAGTGTACTGCCGGAATTGAAAATTTGCCCGAAACTTTCTTGGAATTATTGTGAGTATGCTGGGATCAAAAGGAGTAAGCTGTGAAGTTGTTGGTGTCTTAGAATGGTTGAGAATTCTTGTATTTATATAGCAAAAACATAACAGGTAAATCAAATCGCATTTAACCTGTTAAATCCCATTTAATGGGTTGTTATAGAGTTTAAAAAGAAACCCGTAACATATACTTCATATTGCTGTTATGATTCTCAATAATTGGCAACTTAAAGGAATTAAAGTGGGTCAAACTTTGGGTCAACAAAACCACTAATTGCTGATAACATTTTGTTCACCCACCAATGTGGGATAAACATGAACCCATTTATTTTCCTTAAGCTTCATTCCAAATACCCTATTTTGAGAATCGATATCTCATTCACACTAACTCTGTTTTGGACATATAAAGTCTTGTTACGAAGCTCTCACGACAGACAACGTAGTCATATAAGACTTTAACCATAAAACTATATTTACTAATAGTAATCTATGTCCAAAGTTAGTGAAAACTCATTTTTTCACTAAAATTTTCCAACAATCCCCCACATGAATGGATATCGAATGGAAACTCACACAATTCCTACAAAATCTCAGCGGTTGAGTCTTGCATAGGATAGGTAGGTGTTACCCTTTGAACCTTTCCTTGTGAAATATACTTAGCCTCCTAGCTGTCAGTAGAACTCGATGTCTTTGAACTGATCTGCTGTTTGTGTAGACGACAATATATGTTCACACAGAACTCTTCCTGACACTGTCAACTCCTCATAGTTGTGTTCGTTATGGTCATGAACACTAGCCTGGTTCTGCAAGAGCTCTTAGGAAACGCGACCCCACATTTCCCTTCGAAGCGACCCCACTTCTCTCTCACATAGGTGATTTCTTATTAAATCATTAAAAGCTCAAGGCTTAGCCTCGTATCTTGTCACTGAATGTTACAGGAATGGACCAGGATGTTTATTAGCACCCTTGTGTGTTTTGGAAGGTTGATTAACCCCCCACAGTGACTCCCCCACAGTTTATACGAGTAGGTTGTCCTATTGAACCCAGATCTTGGGATTTCCGGTCAGCTGGGTTAGGTTTTCCTTCGTATAAACTCATTCATTAACGGGCTTTAGTCCCATTCCTTTTGACGACTTATTAACTAACTCTCTGCTTAAGCCTTTCGTAAGCGGATTCGCTATGTTATCCTTTGATTTCACATAATCAATAGTGATAACTCCTGTAGAGAGTAGTTGTCGTATTGTATTGTGTTTATGTCTAATATGTCTTGACTTACCATTATACATTATGCTATGAGCTCTGCCAATCGCCGATTGACTATCACAATGTATACATATGGCCGTTACCGGTTTAGGCCACCTTGGTATGTCCTCTACAAATTGACGTAACCATTCTGCCTCTTCGGCGCGTTTATCTAAGGCGATAAATTTTGACTCCATTGTGGATCTGGAAATAACCGTCTGTTTGGAAGATTTCCATGATACAGCTCCACCTCCAAGTGTGAATACATATCCACTTGTTGATCTAGAGTCTTTTATATCAGATATCCAGTTTGCATCACTGTATCATTCGATAACAGCCGGATATCTAGTATAATGCAATCCATATGCTCGAGTGTACCTTATGTACCCCAGAAGCCTTGTTATACTTTCCCAGTGTTTGTAACCTGGGTTGTTCGTATACCTACTTAGCCTACTCACAGCGTATGCTAAGTCAGGTCTCGTACAATTCATTAGATACATCAAGCTACCAATAATGCTCGAATATCCCACCTGGTTAACTCTTTGACCTCTATTTTTAGATAGATGTTTAGTCGTATCAATAGGAGTCCTCGCAATGTTGGAGTCATCTGGATTATATTTCTCAAGAATTTTATCCACAAAGTGTGTTTGACTCAACATAAGTCCATTTTGGGTTCATGTGATTTTGATTCCAAGTATCACATCTGCCAAACCTATGTCTTTCATGTCAAACCTTGATTTCACCATGTCTTTAGTAGATTGTATCATCTTATCATTGCTTCTAACGATTAACATATCGTCTACATATAGACATAAGATGACATATCAATTGTTTGTGTCTTTCACGTAGACACACTTGTCACATTCGTTAATTTTGAATCCACATTCGATCATGACGTGGTCAAACTTTTAATGCCACTGCTTAGGAGCTTGTTTCAATCCATACAGTGGCTTGACATGTTTACATACTTTCCCCTCTTGTCCTGGGGCAGTGAATCCCTCAGGTTGTTCCATGTAAATCTCTTTATCTAAATCTCCATTTAGAAAAGCAGTTTTTACATCCATTTAATGAACTTCCAGATTTCTAATGGCTACAATAGCAAGTACCATCCTAATGGAGGTTATTCGCGTTACAGGTGAATAAGTGTCAAAATAATCCAGACCTTCTCGTTGTCTATAACCTTTGATAACCAATCTTGCTTTGTACTTGTCTATGGTGCCATTAGCTTTCATCTTCTTCTTGAAGATCCATCGATAGCCTAATGTTTTGCAACCCGGAGGTAGATTTACAAGCTCCCATGTATGGTTATGCAAAATAGAATCTATCTCACTCTTAATGGCTTCTTTCCATTGAGGCCCTTATGAGGAAGTAACCGCTTCTCGGTAAGAGTTAGGTTCACTTTCTACCATAAAAGAAACAAAATCGGGTCCAAACGATTTCTCGATTCTTGGCCTTTTGCTTCTTCTAGGTTCAACATCTTCTTCCTCAGATTGATGTTGTCTCTCATCATGAACGATGTTATCATCTCGTTGTCTCTTTTCGTGGACAACTACGTCATCTCGTCTAGATGACCTTTCATTCTCCTTGGTCAAACAAGGGAACACGGTTTCAAAGAATGAAGCATTCCTTGATTCCATTATCGTATTCTTGTGTATCTCGGGATTCTTTGACTCGTGCACAAGGAATCGATAAGCGCTGCTATTATTAGCATACCCAATGAATACACAATCAACGGTTTTGGGTCCTATCTTTTGAGCTTTTGGTGCCGGAATTGCCACTTTGGCTAGGCACCCCCACACTCGTAAGTATTTATAAGATGGTTTTCTTCCCATCCATAGTTCATAGGGGGTCTCTTCTTTTTCCTTACGAGGTATCTTATTCAAAAGATAAGTAGCTGATAAAATGGCTTCCCCCCACATGTTCTGATTTAAACCCGAACTTATTAACATGGCATTTGCCATTTCTTTCAAGGTACGGTTTTTCCTTTCAGCAATCCCATTCTACTGAGGTGAATAGGGTGCGGTGAACTCATGTCTAATTCCATGTTGTGAACAAAATTCAGCAAATGGAGATACATATTCACCTCCTCTATCACTCCTTACTACCTTGATCTTTTTATTTAGTTGATTCTCAACCTCATTCTTGTATAGAATGAACTTATCTATTGCTTCATCTTTACTTTTAAGTAAATACACATAGCAATATTTCGTACTAACATCAATGAAAGTGATGAAGTACTTGTTATCTCCTCTTGTTGGCACCGATTTTAAATCACACACATCTGTGTGAATTAGATCAAGAGGGTCGGTTTTTCTTTCAACCGAACGAAAAGAAGATATTGTCATTTTCGCTTCAACACAAGTTTCGCACTTGTTATTTGAGTCAATATGGAATGTAGGTATACAATTTAATTTCATTAAACGACGGATGGAATTATAATTGACATGACCAAGTCGGCCATGCCACACATTCGAAGTCTCAACTACACAAGTTGAGTTAGTGTTCATTTTAGAAAGATTGTTTTCCTTAACAATTAAATCCAACTTGAACATTCCATCACGGGCGTAGCCCGTACCTACAACCATTTTATTCTTGGTCAACTCAAATGTGTTACACTCAAATGCAAGGCAAAACCCATACTTGTTGAGCAACCACCCGGACACAAGATTCTTTCGAATCTCCGGAACGTACAAAACATTTTTGAGTTTTAACTCTTTTTCGGATGTCCATTTCAAAATTACATCACCCTCACCTTTAATGTCAGTGGCGATGGAATTTCCCATGAAAAGTTTTTCACCATTGTTAACCTCTTTAATCGAACTAAAGAGACTCTTGTTTAAGCACACATGACGGGTGGCACTCGTGTCAATCCACCACTCTTTTGTGTTTGAACCCATTTGGTTCACTTCTGAAATCATTCCAATGAAATCAGAAACCATTCCGACTGTATAATACAGAAAATGGTCAAGGGTATGCTAATACCCAATTTTGCACACAAAGTATATCGTTTATGCACCAAACCAAACTAGGCAGAAACACATAAACACACTTGCACTAGTTTTATAGCCTTATAGTCTGCTATTATTTCGTACTAATGCAACAAATGCAATTTTTTGGATAGAAATGTTTAGACAAAAAACCCACAGAGTATACTACTCTTGCACAATAAGTTATTAGGAAACTAACTCCTTTTATAAACTTATGCACGGGAAATTCTGCACCTTTATTGCAGAAAACAAAGTAGTCTTATAACAACTTTAATTATCTCTTAAGATAGCAAACAAGAAGCTATAATGTGCATAAGTTCTTGCATAAACTTGCACAAAAGAAAGAGATAAAACTACTAACAGAAAGAGTAAACTATTTATAACTTTTATGCAGAAAATCAGCAAACAAAAATGTGCAGAAATAAGATTAAGGGGTGTTTGGGCATGCATTTTAGAGAGGTTGTTTAGGACAACAAATAACAGCAGAAAAACACGTTCCCAAAACCTGGTTTAGGGCTGTTTGGACAGACTAATTAAGGGCTATTAGAGCAGCAAATAAGTGCCAAAAAGAGTCTAGTCTAGGCGCTATTTGGTCCGGATTATTAAGGGCCGTTTGGACATCAAATAAGTGCCAAAAAATCTGGTCTAGGTGCTGTTTGGAAAAACAATTTAAGGGGTTGTTTAGACCAAAACAACTAAGGGGCTATTAGGACATAAAACAAAGTGAAATACTTCACAGAACCTTGTTAAGAAAAAGAGCACAAACCACTTTCTTCCTTATAAACTTGTACACGGAATTGTTTTAAGATTGTAGTAAAAGGATACCGTTTATAAGGAATTCAAACTTATAATAATACAAAGAGAATAACAATGCAATCTAAATAAATAAGATAAGTACCTGAGCGTAAGTTTATACATGAAGAATAAAGACCAATAGGACCGAGTCTCGTGTTAAACACGATTCCCTTAAAACAATTCCGTGTACAACAACACGGTTGTTTCCCAGGGTACAACGGCCCGAAGCAGTGTACTGCCGGAATTGACAATTTGCCCGAAACTTTCTTGGAATTATTGTGAGTATGCCGGGATCAAAAGGAATAAGCTGTGAAGTTGTTGGTATCTTAGAATGGTTGAGAATTCTTTTATTTATACAGCAAAAACATAACAGGTAAATCAAATCGCATTTAACCTGTTAAATCCCATTTAATGGGCTGTTACAGAGTTTAAAAAGAAACCCGTAACATATACTTCATATTGCTGTTATGATTCTCAATAATTGGCAACTTAAAGGAATTAAAGTGGGTCAAACTTTGGGTCAACAAAACCACTAATTGCTGATAACATTTTGTTCACCCGCCAATGTGGGATAAACATGAACCCATTTATTTTCCTTAAGCTTCATTCCAAATACCCTACTTTGAGACTCGATATCTCATTCACACTAACTCTGTTTTGGGCATATAAAGTCTTGTTACGAAGCTCTCACGACAAACAACGTAGTCATATAAGACTTTAACCATAAAACTATATTTACTAATAGTAATCTATGTCCAAAGTTAGTGAAAACTCATTTTTTCACTAAAATTTTCCAACAAAAAGTCTTTTTAGAACAAGTATTCAAATAATAACATATGTTGTAAAAGACTACTAAAAGATGTAGGGTATGTTTGGTGTAATGGGTTGTAGCTGGGGCTGAAGTGTATATTATAAGCAGAAGGCTGAAGCTTATATTTTTGGAAAGCTGTTTGACGATTTAGTTAGAGCTGAAGTTTATTAATGTAAAATCGCATAAAGATTTGGAGTTGGTGGGGATCCCCCGCGTTGTTTAACCCCTCGTTGCCTGACATTCTCATGGGATCATTCAAGTTCCTTAAAGACAAATAGGTTAGCAGGGCTTTTCACGGAGTTTGTTTAACGACTCTTTGGCATATATGGAATTGGAGAAACAAAATTAGTCACGCGGCATCAGTGGATGAGAGAATTGCTTTTTGTAATAAAGATATACTTCTCGTGGTTCAAAGAATTTCTTTATTGTTGGTTTCGAACAGGGCTTCTAAGTATCGGGTTACATGGAATCAGTGGATTCATTCTCCTTCTGAAATAAGATCTCCATAGATTTTATAGGCATCTTAATTGGTGTTTTGATTTTCTTGGCTTTTCCTCTCTTGTTTCTTTTTTTCGCACTAACTCGGAACCTTTTGTTGTATTTCTCTTTTTCCGCCCTGTGGCTTTTTAACATCATTGCCATTTCAAAAAAATAAAATAAAAATAATAATAGTAAAAAAAAAAAAAAAAAAAAAAAATCGCATAAAAATACATCAAATTAAGTTCATATATATTTTCGGCTTTTGCATATAATCTATTATATTTTGAAGGGTATTTAAGTCATTTGACTAGCTATAAGCCCTTATAAGCCCCTTTCAATGGGCTTAGGCTTATAAAGGCTTTTGTGTGACAAACAAGACTTATTTTATAATCCGACTTATTTTAAAAGCTCAAGCTCCTATAAGCCCTCAAAAGCCCGTTGCCAGACACAACCTTAATCTTTTTAAGTGTTTGTTGTAAAAGACTACTAAAACGAAACAAACAACTTGTACATTGATCAAATCGTTCATATGCAAATAAAATTACAAAGTTACTGTTTTTTGGTTAAGAGATTTCATTCCTAGCTAGGGCTACACTTGAACTACATTGTGTTCCAAAAAACATTCTATGAAATTTTTGTAACTACTTCCGTTATGCATTCACCTCCTAGACGTCTTGTTTGTTACAAATGGACATGCTATTGATACTTGTAAAATTAAAAACATCAAAAGATCATGCATGCTAATTTGGGTCCACAATGATGATATATATTCCGACCACGATTGTCTTGCCTTGCTTCATACTAGTAATAAAATTTGTTGTAATGTGATCATTAATTATAAATACAAATGCGTTTAAGGTCTAAGGGTTTGTTTGTTTTAATTTTGTATTAAGTCGTGTTTAAATAACAAATAACATAATATAGATTTTTTCAGTTTTATCATTTTAAATTTTTTGTATCATTTTCTATTAAGTAATAAACAAATAGTTTTCATATGAATTTATCAATCTAGTTTTTTTTCATATTAAGTCAAATTCAAATACCGCTTAATAATGGTTAATTCTCACATTTGCAATCATTAACGGTTAAACTTAACACTTAAAAAGAATATCGCAATATTTTTAGGTTTAGTTTTAGCTTTATCAACGTTTTCATCTCTTAACTTTTTTATGAGTTAAGCCGTCGGTAGTGTGAGAATTAAACTATGTAGATTCAAATGATAATATTCAGAAATGAGTCTAAAGCTAAATGATTTACAAATAATCTTGAGTAAGAAAATTTTGAAATAACTTAAGTGACAAATATGATATGTTTTCCGTCTATTTTTCTTCTTTGTAATGGATTATGTGTGAATTACCTTTTTGCGAACTATATATAGCATTTCTTCAACGTGTTCAAAGTTGTTTATTTTTCTGAACACTACAATGAATTATAACGTTAACCAAGTTATTATGTTGAAGCGATATAGATAATGTGGTTCCTTTATTTACAATAGGAAATATGCAAAAAGAAAAAGGTTTAGCATACTATATCCAATTTTACCTTGATACATGTACTTTATTTTTGTTTAATAAAAGATAATTTACTTTAGACCATTCAAAAATAGACTTTCATCTCAAAAGGGCAATTTAGGGTAACCTATATTTCATTTTCTCTTACTAAATACGAAAAAAGAAATAATCAGTTACATAATCATACTTTTAAATTGCAAAACAACATTTTTGTTTGGGTTTTGCTAAACATAGATGTTTAAGATATAAAAGCATGCATAATTTGTGATATATAAATTCGGTTGAGAGAAACCAAATAAAAGGTAAGCATGGACAAAGCTTAAAACTTTTTATTAGAGGGGCTGAATTATAACTTATTAATTTTGGAGGAGTCAATTGTTAAATAATAATTTTGTATATTGCTAGCTCAATGCACAAATTACACTAATGAGAAAATAATTTGGGAGGGCCAGGGCCCACCTTGCCTTATAGAAGCTTCGTCTATGAAAGTGATTAGTTATAACTAAATATACAAATAATTGATGCATGTGTGAGTACTCTAAAAATAACCTTTAATGCTACATTTAGCAATTTCTTTTTCTTTTTTATACTTATATTTTGCTAAAATGAGTAGACAATTTGAGATACATGTTCATCTTAACAATAATTTGAAAGAGACGTTCTTATAATTCAACTATTATTTATAACGAGAAATAAAATGTTCGCACATTGCGGTGATGTATTTTTTTTATCACTAACATCGCTTAAAGGTGTGGTTTGAGTTTTATTTTATTTTTGTAAAAGAAACATATATTAAACTTTATTTTTTTTATAAAATCGTACGTTAGTAAAAAATACTGCAATACTAAGCTCATTTTGTTTAAAGACTTTTTCATCGATGTATTTCTTTATAAAGAAATCGTCAAATATTTATTAAGTATTTGATAAATAAATTTTTTGATATAAAAAAAATCCTAAATAGCTCAAAGTAAAAGATAAGTTCCGTAGCTTGCCGCATAGTTCGGGGGAGGGTGGGTGTTTTGAAACTTTTTTTTTTTCTTTTGCCTAAAACGGCGTCATGCCCAATACCTAATGTATAGGGCTCATTTTGTTCGCAATTTAAAGTTTTTTTATCGGATTTTTTATAAAGAAACCGCTAAATATTTGTTACTAATATTAAAAAAAATCGTAAAGTTAAAAGTAAAGGGTAAATTCCGTTTAGCTTGCTGCATAATTCGGGAGTGTCTTGAACCGTTTTTTTTTTTTTTTTTTTTTTTTTTTTTTTTTTTTTATTATAAAAGCATGTAAGTAATACGATATTATTAATAACAAAAATTAAAGGAACATGTCTTTAACGTATGTTAACTAATTTTTTCTCCTCAAGGAACGTATGGGGATTATGATTATTGGATTAAGATCATCTAAAGTTCGAATTTACATATTAATGTTATATCACAAGCTAGTGATATATCAAATAAAATATTGTATTGAAAAAACAAAAACAAAAACTGAAAGATCGTCACGATGGTGTAATTTATGCATGTTAATGATTTACTGTTTTTGAGATACGTTAATTTTAAGAAAAATGAGTGAAGTGAGTTTTAATTTAAAATATCAATTAATCTTTTTTTTTTTTCTTTTTTTAAAATAGGTAGCTAATATTTGTCTCTCAATATGCAAAAAAAATATTAGTCGTTAATTGAATTTTTCTCATTATTAGTATAACAATGCAAAAAATATTAGTCGTTAATTGAATTTTTTTTCATTATTAGTATAACAATGCAAAAAAATATTAGTCGTTAATTGATTTTTTCTCATTATTTATATAACAAAAAGATATATAGAATGTCTTTCACTTTAACGTAAGTTTAACTAGAGTAATTTTTTTCTCCTCAAGGAATGTGTGGGGAATAAGAATATTGTACAGCTTATTATTTAACGGTAGGGATTATAATTAATAAAAAATCGACGGTCATGATTGAAAGGCTAAAGCTAGTAACATGTATATAAATCGTTTGGAGTTGAAATGCTTCACTTCATAATTGCACTGTTAGCTATGGAGACAGGCGAGTTTCACAATGTAGCCCGGTTCGTGATTAAACTATACAAAATGGTTAGCGATAAAGACACAAACTCAATCATATCATGGGGCTCGTCGGGTACTAGCTTCATCATATTCGATGAACACCGATTCACCTCAGAGATTTTGCCTAGCTACTTTAACACAAGTCGTTTGGATAGTTTCACTACTCAGCTTAATAACTATGTTAGTCGATCTTTCTTTTCTTAATGTACATATTTGTCATTACATGAACTACATTTATTGAGATTCTGATAGGAATTAACGATTTAAATACGATTTTAAAAGGGTTTTAACAAGATGGGAGGGAGACATTTGGAGTTTGAGCAGAAGCATTTCCAAGAAGGAAAACAACACTTGCTAAATACTATCAAGAGGAGAAGCAAGCAATCTAAAGTAATCAATAATACGCCATCACTTTGTGTTGCCACAGACGAATTCAAAGCTACATTTTATAAAGTTTGTGTAGGACAAAAGCAAATTTTTAACAGAATACAACGATTCAAACTTGATATGGAAAAGACTTTATCAGAGGTCCAAAATATCACCGAGTCATTGTCCCGCAATCCCATTTTCACTTTCTCCAAAGACATTGGCGGAAAAAGGAAATTTAGTGATTTAGATCCTAGCATTGTCTTTGCTGATGTTGAGAAAGATTTGAAAACATTTTACAATCAATTTGAGGTGCCAGAGAGCGGCATTGATGATTTTACAACATTAAGTGACTTGACACAAAATGTGGCCATTGGACGAGGTGTTAGAGGTGGTCGGGCTGGTGGTGGTCGTCGTGTACCTGATTTTTTGCACAAACTATATAATATGGTTGAGAAACAAGAACTTGATGATCTTATATCATGGAAACTTCCTAAACGTGATAGCTTCATCATTTGGGACACAAACAAGTTTGCAACTCATGTGCTGCCTATGTATTTTAATCATTCAAATTTCAGTAGCTTCAATTCGCAGCTCAACATATATGTAAGTGTCTAATGAGTACATTTTGACTTTTCAGGTCAAACTTATCTGTTTTGAAATACAAATTTTAGGCATATTTATTCTAAAGCACCATTTTCTTCATAATATATAAAAACCATTCTGTATCTCGAATGTGATACCAAGTATTATTTTTTCTTACTGATTTTGAAGTTAAATGTCCTTCCATTTGACACCAAAAGTCAAAACTAGCAAATTTTTAATGAATTGGGTACTTTTTGTAAAGGGAAATAAATCTCAAGTGCATTTCATCACACTTAATAATATTACCCCATTCTACTTTTTATATGATGATCGGCTGTTTTTTATTCTTTTTTTTTTTTTTTTTTTTTTTTTTTTTTTTTTTTTTTGTCTGAAGGAATTCAAGAAGATGAATTGGGAACGTCATGAATATGCGAATGAATGGTTTCAAGGAGGTAGGGAAGATTTGCTGCAGAATATAATGAGGAGACCAAAAAAACAACAACGGATGGACCATACCATGACATGCACTTCAGCAGAAATGGAAATGTTCACGCACTGGTTGAAAACAATTCAGCAAGAGCAAAAGAGTAAGATTACTTGGTTATCATGCTATGAAGAACAAATGAGAAGTTCAGTGGACGGGCTCAATGAAATGGCCGCCAACATGGCCAATATCGCCAACAAATTGACGTTGAAAAGTATTGAAAATCTTGAACATGTTAAGAAAGCAAAACTAGTTATTGAAGATAATGGTATAGGTATAACCGTATTTATTCATAAGTTACTTTGACTTTTAACTGCTATAGATATGATAACATACTACTTCTCATATCGAGCTCAAACAATTGACGGTTGTTTCATGGTGATCTTATAGGTAACATGGAAGAACAAACTTTGGAAGTTAATGAACTAGGAGAAGACCAAAGTGCATTAGAAGAAAACAATAACGACGTAGCAGAATCTTTCTTTCAAGAGCTAGAGATTGATTTCGAAGCGGTTGAAAAATACCTTCAGAAGGATGAGACTTGGATTGTCCAAAGAGAAATCATGCATTACATGTCTGCGTAAAAGAAACTTGAATCAGATTGATGTGGAGAGCTTCATTTGGACACTACTTCATGCTAAAAGAATATGTCCTCACATAACTAATCTATGGACCTTATCACAATTAGTATATTTTCTTTGATTATTTAGAATTAATGCTCTATGCATATATGTTATAACTTTATGATCACAGAAATCTGAGAGTCGTGTAAATACTTTCAGATTGAAGTATTTCGATGGTTCTATCGAAATCTCAAATCAGATAAAACTCAGATTCAGAATCGAGAATGTGTTTTTTCTGTTGTTATGAAACCGAACCAGAGATTGATAGTATATATTTGACCAACAAAACTGAATAGCGGTTGTAACTGCCATAACATTTATTTTAACTACCGAATCAGTTAAATCAAAGGGCAAAAATCATAATAACGTTGTACAAGTGTGCACTCCGCACAACCCCGACTTGTTGAACATTTATCACGATTACACATTGGTCAACTAAGTCAATCCATTACACTTAAATCATATTGGTGACGCAAAATCACCAACATTCCTCCCCCATTTAAGTGTAATCTTGATTAACTTAAAGCAAACTCATAACAAACAACAAACTGATGCATAAATGAAATATCGAGACGATTGAATTTCACATTAGTACATTAGCATTCCAAATATTCGAATGTCATAGTGTCACTAAAGGATTGAACTCTTTTTATTCATAGTGAATACATGAAGATAATATACACAACAGTTTACACATTCGCATGTTCTACTTGACACTATGTTTTACTAGCTTGTGTCCTATCCTTCAATAAGCATATCAAAGCCAAGTCCCAAGCTTCTTGAAGCAGCTAAACTTCATGCTTATATAGGTGGTTTTTTACTCTTTCACCTGCACATGCAATTTGTCAAAAAACCATTAAGAAATATAATTTCAACCTCCTTTATCTTGCAGTTCTGAACAAATACCGTGGGATGATGTAATTATGTGTTCCAATCCAAAGATATCAAGCTTTCCTCATTGAATTCAGCATTTAACATTACGTTAGATGGGAATTGGGTATCTTGATACAAGGATTTAATTAGATGGACTTTAAACCCATCCCAATAGCCGCCTTGCGTACGAGATCTCTTGCTAACCCTTTGGTTAAATTGTCGGCTAAATTCAATTGAGTTTTTACAAACTCCACAGATATCACACCATTCATGATAAGCTCACGAATCATGCTATGTCTAACACCTAAGTGTCTAGACTTGCCATTGTACACTTGACTATAAGCCTTAGCCAAGGTAGCAGCACTATCACATCTGATAGAAAATGTAGATATCGGTTTAGGCCACAAAGGAATTTCATAAACCAAATTCCTCAGCCACTCAGCTTCATTACCAGCTGTAGCCAAAGCAACAAATTCAGACTCCATAGTTGAGCTTGTAATACAAGTCTGTTTCTTTGAAGCCCAAGAAATAGCACCTCCTCCAAGAAGGAATACCCAACCACTCGTAGACGAGTGATCTTCCATATTATTAATCCAACTGGCATCGGAATAACCTTCTATAACAGAAGGATAACCACTATAAGTCAAACCATAATCTATGGTTCCTTTTGAATACTGAAACACTCGACCCAGAGCTTGCCAATGTAGAGCACTAGGATTGCTAGTGTACCTACTAAGCTTTCCTACAGCAAAAGCTATATCTGGTCTAGTGCTAATCATAGCATACATAAGACATCCAATAGCTCTAGAGTATTCTAGCTGAGACACTGGAATTCCCTTATTATGTCGAAACTTCACAGTAGGATCTACAGGAGTATAAACAGGAGAACAATTAGCAAAGTTAAACTTTGTCAGTATCTTCTCAATATAATGAGATTGAGAAATAGAGATACAATTGTTTCCTCATTTGATTCTATTACCAAGAATAACCTCAGCCTCCCCTAGATCTTTCATATCAAAATTAGACGACAAGAATTCCTTTGTCTTATTAACTTGATCTTGGTCAGTACCAAAGATCAACATGTCATCCACATATAAGCAAATTATTACTCCTTTACCAGAAGCATCAAATTTGCTATACACACACTTGTCAGCTTGGTTTAAAGAAAAACCATTAGACAAGACCACATCATCAAACTTTTGATGCCATTGTTTTGGTGCTTGTTTCAGACCATACAATGATTTCTTCAATTTACATACCTTGCTTTCATGTCCAGGCATCACAAACCCTTGAGGTTGTTTCATGTAAATTTCCTCATCCAAATCACCATTTAAGAATGCTGTTTTCACATCCATTTGGTGAATAACTAGATCATGTATAGCTGCAAGAGCTAACAACAATCTAATAGTTGAAATCCTAGCAACAGGAGCATAAGTATCAAAGAAGTCAATTCCCACCTTTTGTCTAAAGCCTTGGATAACCAATCTGGCTTTATATTTATCTACGCTTCCATCCACTTTCATCTTCCTTTTAAGGATCTATTTACATCCTAATGCTTTGCATCCAGGAGGCAAATCAGTTAATTCCCAAGTATCATTATGCCTGATGGAATCAATCTCACTTTGAACTGCTTCTTCCCAAAACGCAACATCCCTAGAAGCCATTGCTTCACTCAAGGTCCTTGGATCCTCCTCAATAATGAAACAATATTCACGTTGAGATAAAGTCTTATCTCTTGTTCCTTCAACTAAATAAAGTTGAAAATCAGACCCAAAAGACTTAGCTTTCCTTGTTCTAGTGCTTTTCCTAGGAACAGATGGACCAGGTACATCATCAGTACCTTCAACCTCATCTTCAACTATCTTACTTGAAGATGGCTGAATCATACCTCTTGGTCTAGGTATAGACGTAAACCGTTCTTCATCAAATATAGCATCTCTTGACTCTATTATAGAGTTCACTGACACATAATCATTAGGTTCTATAACATAAAACCTATAACACTTGGAATGCTCAGCATACCCAATGAAGATACAATCTATACCTTTCTCACCCAGATTTTTCATTTTGGGTTCAGTTAGTCTTACAACCGCTCTACATCCCCAAACCCTCAAATAAGTCAAATTTGGTACCTTCTTGGTCCAAATTTCGAGTTTATTTATTGTTTTTGTTTGGAGTTCTATTCAAAATATAACAGGCTGTCAACATAGCCTCACCCCAAAACCCTTCACTTAGTCCAGAATAGGATAACATGGAATTCACCATATCCTTTAAAGTCCTATTCTTCCTTTCAGCCACCCCATTCTGTTGTGGTGTGTAAGGAGCCGTGGTTTGATGTATTATACCAGTTGATTGGAAATAAACTGGATCATAATACTCACCACCTCTATCAGTACGCAATACTTTTATCAAATCTTGTCTTTGAAGTTCTACTTCTTGTTTATAAATTTTAAATTTATCTAGAGCTTCATGTTTAGCATGCAGTAGATATACATAACAATATCTAGAAGCATCATCAATAAAAGTAATGACATACTTATTATGTCCTAGTGAAGGATTGGCATGAAAATCACACAAATCACTATGTATGAGATCTAATACTTTTCTTTCCCGGTTAACACCCTTAAATGGATGTCTAGTGATCTTTATTAACATGCAAGTATTGCAACTTTCATGTGTCGTGTCAAAAGCAGGTATTAACTCATTTTAGACATATCTCTCATTCTCTTATAATGAACATGCCCTAGTCTAGCATGCCATAATTCAGATTTGCTTAAACTATTGCTATGACTAGAAGTAATCATACAAGCAGAAACATTAAACAAAGGATAATTCAGATTTAATCTAACCATACCATTACATACATAACCAAATCCAACAAATGAACCATGTCTTGACAAGATGTACTTGTCACTTTCCTACACTTGTTTGTAGCTATACTTATTCAACACAATTTCAGAAACAAGATTCTTTCGAATCCCAGGTACATACAATACATTATCTAAACATAAAGTTTTTCCAGAAGTGAAAGTCAACAAAACACGCCCTATTCCTTTATTGCTTCGGTTGCAACGTTTCCCATCTTTACAAATGATCCATCTTCAATCGATTTACATACTTGAAACTAACGAAGATCCTTGCAAACATGACTTGTTGCACCCGAATCAACCCACCAAGCAACTTCATCATCCTGAACATAAAATGCATCAGAGATTACAGAAACATAATGTAAAACATTATCAAAATTCTGCATAAAATTAGAATTATAACCTTGTTGCTTATCAGGATCCTTATACCCATTTGAACCAGTGCCATCATTGCCCTTACGAGAGCGACAATCCTTCTTCATATGACCAGTCTTTTTACATTTCCAACAAGTCACTGTACCCTTCTTGTTGGCAAATTTATCATCACCACTGTTATTGCCTAAGATCAATCCTTATCACACACTACAAGATTAAAGAAGAGAGATTTAGAGAGAGAAAGATGGTAACTTCTAGAGAGAGAAAGAGAGATGTATTAGATTAAGAAAGAATGAGAGAGATATAAGAGAATGCCCTAGAAGCCACCCCTTACAAATGAGGAGGTGGAGGGTATTTATAGTTTACAACAAAGTGGGCTTGTGGGCTTTCTATGGACTAAATGTTAACCTATTAGATTAAACTAAAGCCCACTAACTATACTAATTAATAAACAACGACATGTTACAAAAATATAATAACTACAAATGACCATCACTTTTTATAAAAGCTAACAATCTCCCCCTAAGGGATGGTCATTCAAATGACGCTCCGTGTGATTAGGTCTTTAGTCTTCATTGTCTTGAGCGTTGTGTGTCGTTGTAGAATAGTCTTGGTTCTTTGTTCCTTCATGCTTTGTGATCATCAAAGTAATCGTCTTTCGGTTCTTCTTGCCTTTGATCAACATCTTCTACATAGTGCATTGTCGTCTCTTCCATCATACTCATACTTCTTGATAGAACTTTGATCTTCATACTTATGTCGTCCTCACTTGATACATGAGCTTGTTCTTGGCATCTTGATTAGCTTCTTGACTTTATCTTAACACTTTGTCTTTAACTTGATCTTTTTGTCTTGAACATTTTTCACTTGAGCTTGTTGAGGATGATCTTCATAAGTATGAGTATGAGGAGATGTAGATGTTGAGACATATGATGATGGTGTACTGTCTTTCTTCAAGGGGACTTTCATCAACAGCATAGTGTGAAAACCCTCTCTAATCCTTATAAAGGCTGTTCCTGAATTGGATGTCCTCAAGAAGGCTTACAACAGATATACCGAAGTATACCCACAATTCAGGTGAGCCGCTGAAGTATACCGAAGTATCACTCCACGACTGTAGACCGTTTGAAGCAAATAACCATCATGATATAAGGCAAGATCCGTAGATCTCATTAAGATCAGGTGTACAAGAGTCTTAATGGAAGTGTTCCTAAGATATTTTTAATGAATCTCATGGCTCTAGAATCGATTATGTACGTTTTGGTTTTAGTAGACGGAGGCATGGAGCAGAGTGCCACCTTTTCAATATCAACACATCTCGGAGTGAGAGGCCGATAGATTATGCAGTGTTCTCTGTGAGAAATGAAACAAATATCTTTTAGGAGATATCTGAGTGGCTAGGAGGGGTAGTGCAGTGCGTCACTGGGTCCATGATGTCTTGTCTTCAATATCAGTATCAACTTTGTGATAACCGATAGCAGATGTATTGACCCGGTTTCTGCCCTAAGTTTTCATGGAGGGCTATTTCTTTTCACCCTTTCATTAAACTTTTCTTTTTCATTCTTCAACCCCTTCTTTCTCCTTTCTCATTTTACTCCTTTTTTCAATCTTACCTAAGGACTTCTAATTCTAGTCTATTGGAATTGTCCTTGGGTAGATCCCTCCGGCTCTGGCGGATCATAGGACATAAACCTAACCATAATAACCTTATTACTCCATGATTATCCTAGATTTGTTGATCACTTGCCATAAAACCTTTTTGTGAAAATCTCTCAAAGTGTTTATGAATAAAACACATGTTGTTAACACTTCGAGAGTTTTGCATTTTCTGAAATACTCTCCCTTCACATGTGCTCATGCATTTTTAAGATAAATTTGCACATGTTGGGTAGAGTTCGCACATTTGAATTGATTGATTTTTCAGTAAACATGACCATTGCGAGACACGTTTACATCACTAGTTGGACTAGCTTGAAATTATTACCCGTCCCGATCATATTCAAAGATAATCTCTCGAATTGGTACATTCTACTCAGACAAGTCCTTTGCGAGACACGTTTACATCACTGGATGAACCAGCTTGAAATTATTACCCGTCCCGGACAAGTCTTTTCGATTACTGACATTTAGTTTTCGTCAATTCGAGGGTTCATACTGAGTCTTTTTGGAGAGCTCTTTTGAGATTCAATCCACGATTTTTAACATTTTGATCACAATTTAATCACGTCTTCTCCCCCTCAAAAATAGCATGTAGTGATATTTTTGATATCGACTGATTAAATGAAAGCTTTTTGGATAGATAGACGGATTTGAGCATGAAATTGGAACATTTTTGTTTTTCATTTTCATACTCCCCCTTAAATAAAGCATGTTTTATCAGGTTTGGAGGGAGTTGTCTTAAGCACAAAGTTTTGAGAAAGATTTCAAAAATATTTTAAAAAATCTTGATCATGTGCTCAAGGATTATTTATTTTGTCATAGAAAACACGAGTCCTGATCTGATATAATCAGAAGTCATCATTTAATTCTGGGTTTCGTACTGAAGTATACGAAAGCCATATAGATTTTTAGGATAAGTGCTCGAAAAATATTTAAAACCTTTGTTTTGATTAAGCACTTTCCTTTCTTTGAAGCGCGGGTCCTGAACTGATGTGTCCAGAAACCATTACATTAAGCTCGGGTCCGAAACTGAGTTGTTCCGAAGCCATTATGAAGAAAATTTTGAGAAACGACATGTTTTAGAAAACATTTAAATGGACTCTCGCTCAAGCATCTGTACATGTTCGTATCATTGTTGAATGACATTTCTAGATACGTACAGAATATTGATTATACGAGAGACATGTCGTGAGAAGAATATTTTTGGATTTTTTCATTTTTATATTGTTTTTGTATTTTGAAATTTTCTATTTTTGTATTTTGCTTTTGTTGGTTTTTCAAATTTTGTATTTTGTTTTTGATTTTATAAAAGAAATGGAAAATCAAAAATAGAAGATTGAAAGAATGATTTTGAAGAATTTACAGAATTAGAACCCTCTGAAGAACTGGGTTCTTAGATAGTTGAATCACCTGCAACCAAAGCCGAAGATTTTTCACAAATAACAGTGTTAGTAGTACATGAATCATCACTCTGAGGGTATTCACTATCAACGGTTGTAGTGGTTTCTACATCCTTATCCTGATGATTGTCACTATTATTTGTCGTGGTGAAACTATCAAGAATCTTCCCTGTGGGAATCCATCTAAGACCAACTGTGTTAAAAAAATTTCCCGTGGGAATCCACCTAAGGTAAGATCTAGACGTTGTTTTCCTTTCAGATGCAGCGGAAGTCTCATTTTGATAAAAACTACGTCCTGTAGAGATCCACATATTTGGTTTCTTAGCCTTTTGCTTCTTATCTACGGGTTTGTTTTTATTTGGTGTCTTAGTGGATTGTGCCTTAGCACGTAAGCTTTCTTTCTTGAGATACTGTTCAATACATGCATCATGATTAGCTGAAAAGACACATTTTTGACATGTAGGACAGACAAATTCAACATTCTTGTTTAAAACGGCAACCTTAATTTTGTCACTACTGTCATTTGGAAATTGTTTCTTGTTCGAAGAGGAATTTGAGTCCTTAGTGTTGCATTCTACGTGCATTGCATTTTCTTTTGAACAACTACTCTTAGATGCAAGCCAATCCCTAGTCTTTTGTTGAGTATTCCTAGGTAATGGTTTACTAATAGTAGCAGTGCTTTGTAATGTTGTAGAATTCATCACCATAGGTTTTGTACCTAAAATTCAATCTTTTTAAATCTGTGCCTTTTTCCTAGCTTTTTCTAGATAGTGATTGTGGACCGCGTCGTTATAACTTAGAACCAACAGATTCTTTAACAGTTTTAGTGGTCACATTCGGTGAGCTATTCCTAGAAAGATGAGGTGTAATGACTTGTGGTTCCTCGACAAACACTTTTTCTTTTTCAACACCTTTTTTCATCAATCTTTAATATTCTTTTCTTGATGGGCAAGGAATGTGGAGTGACTGGTTTTGTCAAATCATTTTTCTCATCGACTTTTGGAACAACCTGAGAAATAGACATTTTTGGTTTTTCAACCGGTTTTGAAGCATTTGGTTTCACCGTAGTCGATGGTTTTGCAAACTTAGTATCCACACTCTTCCCTTTTATACTTTGTAGTTGAGTTCTCAAAAGATCATTTTGCTCTTGCATGTCCTTGTAGGCACGCTCATACGACAATTTGTCATACTTGCATTCCTCGATTTTTCGATCAAGTTGTTTAAAGCATGATACATTTTCTTTTTCAAGTTTAACAAGAGCATTTTCATATTTTAAAACAATCGCAAAAGTCTCAGCTCGAAGTCTTTCATTGTCTTCAACAGAATATGTTTGATAAATGATAGACATAATATCAGTTGACAGAACTGCTTCGAAGAGAGTATCATTGTGGTTTTCCAAAACTTTGATACGTTCAATGTTTTCATTAGCTTCCTTAACCAGGGATTTGTGATCCTTGACAAAGTTGGCTGTTTCTTTTAAAAGAGCATTTTCAACATTAAGTACTCTCGCATGAATTGTAGATAGTGGAGTAGTAATTTCTGTTTCAAACACCTTTTTCATTTCAATATGAAAACTTGAATGCCAGTTGTTGATACTAATATTTGTTTTGGATGCCACAATCATTTGAAGCGTTTCAACTCTCTTTTTAAGATCATCCAAATATCTTCTAGCTTCACTTGTGTTAAAAGGGTTGCTAGAGGACATTTGTTCTATGTTTGAAAGATTTTTTGAAACAACTTTTTGTTTTGTCAAAACAACTGGTTTTTTGAAAACCTTTGGTGTTTGTTGTTGAACAAGATGTACTCCAGAAAGTTTGTTAAGTTTGTCATAATCAATTGGTTTAATTTCTGGGTTCATTTGTCTCATTTTGATTCTACTCTCTTCGGCAAGCTCAATCGTTTCATCAGAATCCCGAACAGCGGGAGGATCATGTTTAGCAAATATCACATTCCCATTATACAACACATTCTGTTCTTTCTGAGCTTTCTTGAGATGATAAGGGTTTTCACAACTGATAGCCATTTTCTTCATTGTATGTAAAAGCGGGTTTGGATCTTTAATTAGCATATGAATTGTTTGAGCAGAGTGACCCGTTTTTACAAGCAAGTCTTCCAACTTTTTAATTGTTTCTTGTTTCTCAATGATTTCATCAAGAAGATCATTTTCTCGTTTTGAAAAATCTGCTTTCAACTGTTTCTTTTCTTTTTCAAGATCAGAACAAGTTGATGTTTGTTTAGAAAGTTGGTTTTTCAAATCAGAAATTTCCGTGTTTAAGGATTTTATTTTCATGTTCAAATTAACATCGAGTGTGTCAAATTTGATTTGCAAATGTTTTTCTCTTAAAACAGAATCTCGATAACCAGTTTCTAATTCTGACTGTCGTTTGTTATTAAACTCAAAAGCTTTTTCGTTTTCCTTATACCACTCAAGCTCAGTGGTCAATTTCACATTCGCGGCCTTAAATTCGCGATTGACCTTTTTCACTTTTTCAATTTCAATGCTACAATTATTCAGTAATGATTTAAATAAAGCACGGGTTTCCTCATCATTAGCATCATTTTGTGCAACTTGAACTTCATTAGGATCCATATCTGGAGTTTCATAGTTAATATTGCGATTAACTTACTCCCCCACATATGTGTCATAATTAGGTTCGGGAGGCACAGAATGTGGCTTTTCATGAGCAAACGGATTAGCATCATTACTAGAATTTGGTACCTCATGGAGTGGTTCTGTGTCATAAGTAGGAGGAATATCAGAATCACTGCACGATGTTGTTTCTTGCTGACTAGCCATAAAGTTGCAGTTTCCATTGAGATATGTTGCATTATCATTAACTCTTGTTGTAACCATGAAGTCATGTTCCTCAGCTGTCAATGGTGTTCCCGACTCTTCTTTTTTGGCTAGCATCAACATGTACTGGAGCTTTTGTAGATTCGTCATTGCATTGACATTGCAATATCTACCAATATCACTACTGTGAATTTCAGATGTAGGTTTCTGAATCGAAGTCATAAGACAATAATTCCCATTTTGACTAACCCCGTTCTGATTCACAAACTGATCCATTTGGTTTCCAGTATACTGCCCTGCATATTGCATCTGATTCCCCATCTGTATACCCATAGCATTTCCTTGCTGATTCTCAATAACTTCAACCATTTGTCTTTCTTGACCCATATATAACTGCGTATTGTCAGTGTACGATGAAATCCATTGGTTGTTGTTATGTGGTTTGATGTTTAATGCCTTGGAGAATAAAGCAAAAGCATTTGCCAAATCAGTTGCGATATTGTCTTGCTGAGTTGCCATTGATGAAGATGTGTATGATAAAGTTGATGTAGGATCGTTTCAAATAAATATGAGTTGTGTTTGATGGAGGTTAAGGTCCA
This sequence comes from Artemisia tridentata subsp. tridentata, assembly GCA_021014915.2. NCBI lineage: Eukaryota > Viridiplantae > Streptophyta > Magnoliopsida > Asterales > Asteraceae > Artemisia > Artemisia tridentata. The sequence goes on from CP139502.1 coordinate 73,135,128, forward strand.
AAAGTTATGTTCGTTTGAAGTTAAGTCCTTTCTCGGAGTTTGCTTACTTGAAGGATTTATAAGTTGAAGGATTCTAAGTGGAAGGATTTCTTAATGGTGATTTCTTATTTCCCTCCAAAAATTGAATTTGAAAAATTTCTCTCCTAGAATTTGAAATACACCATAAAATGCAATTCTAAGGTTACTAGAAAATTTTGAGTTTAAAAGATTTTGACGCCAAATTTCATCGTAAAAATTTGAATTTTGACCTAAAAATTTGAATTTTGGGCCAAAATTTTCACCGTTATAGCAAAATTTGAATTTTATGTAAAAATTGAACGTTTAGTCATTCCTAAAAATTAAATTTTACTCAAATTTTCCCGCCAAAAAACTCTTTTTTTTCTTTTTTTAAAAAAAAATCCTTACTCGGTTTTTCTTTACTAACTCAAAGTATATCTTCCTTACTTAGAAATAAACCTTGCTCGGTTCCTAACTCGGAGAATCTTTAAAAAATCCTTGCTCAGAGAGTTACTCGGAGGATCCTAAGTCGGAGACTAACTTGGAGAATCCTAACTCGGATAGTTACTTGGAGAAACTTAACTCGAAGAGTTACTCGGAGAAATCTAACTCGGAGAGTTACTCGGAGACACCTTACTCGAAGACTCCTAACTCGGAAACTTACTCGGGGAAGTTCTTTCTCGAAGCCTTACTTGGAGGATTGAACAAAATACTTCCTAACTCGGAAGATTTTTAAACCTTACTTAGAAACAACTCCTTACTCGGAGATTTGGAACTAACTCGGAGAGTTACTCGAAGTTAATGCCTTACTCGGAGCCTAACTCGAAGACTGTTGCTTGCTCGAAGACCTTCTAACTCGAAGGCTTACTAAGTCGAAGGCTTACTCGGAGAATCACCCTCTAACTCGAAGGCTTACTCGAAGAAAGCGCAATTGAACAGTACCGAATCACAAAAAAACACAATCCTAGATCCTTGTTTGGCTATTGATACCACTTGTTATTGCCTAAGATCAATCCTTATCACACACTACAAGATTAAAGAAGAGAGATTTAGAGAGAGAAAGATGGTAACTTCTAGAGAGAGAAAGAGAGATGTATTAGATTAAGAAAGAATGAGAGAGATACAAGAGAATGCCCTAGAAGCCACCCCTTACAAATGAGGAGGTGGAGGGTATTTATAGTTTACAACAAAGTGGGCTTGTGGACTTTCTATGGACTAAATGTTAACCTATTAGATTAAACTAAAGCCCACTGACTATACTAATTAGTAAACAACGACATGTTACAAAAATATAATAACGACAAATGATCATCACTTTTTATAAAAGCTAACAACCACTTTTGAACTTTCTTTTGTTCTTATTGTTGTTTGAATTTTTGGCTCCATCTCCTTCAACCATGTTGACAGAAGATGATCCAATTTGGTTCTTTCCTTTAGGATTATTATCAAGTTCCTGATTTCTTAATCCTTCCTCAATTCGTAGATGACTATCGAGTTGAACCAAATTTAACTCTCTCTTTTTATGTTTCAAACCATGTTTGAATTCTTTCCAGGAAGGGGGCAGTTTATCCAGTGGCGGATCTTGAAGGAAATTGTGGAAGGGGCCGGAAATTTGTTTGTCCTATCGTTATATTTCGGTTAGTATATTAGGGTCTTCTAATTCGGGTCGGGTCAAACAAAATAACACTAAAAATCTAAGTTTTATTCAATCATTCAAATTATCGTTCTTACACATAAAAAGTAAATAGTTTCTAGCAAACAAAAACTAAAATAGATATGAAAATACTGATAGAAAATGTGTGTACCGGTTGTGGCTCACTTGGTGAAGCTTTGTGACGTTTACTATCTTGTTCATCATCTTTTCTTTTGAAAAAAGAATTAATAGTTTTCGGCTTTCCCATGATATCCTAATTCCTAAAAAAACATAATCCATATAGCAATTAGGAGTTTACACTTGTAATTTGTAAATGTAAAAAAAATAATAATAATAAAAAATAACTTAGCAGGGAATAAACTGAATTAGGGCAAAAACAATTAACTTAGCAATAAACTAAATTAGGCCAAAAATAATTAACTTAGGAATAATCTAAATTAGGGCAAAACACAATTAACTTAGCAATAAATTAAATTAGGGCAAAAACAAAATTAATTGCAAAAAAAAAAAAATTAAACAAACCTGGTGACTGCTGGTGGTGACTGGTCGAGTGGTCGTGGTGGACTGCTGGTGGTGGTATGGAGCAGAAGGCCAGGAGCTGTCTTCTTTAGTTCTTTTCTTTCTTTCTTTCTTTACAGCCGAACAAAAGGAGGTAGGGCCAAATGGATTAAATAATTTTGTTCTTTTCTTTCTTTCTTTCTTTACGGCTGGAACGAAAGGAAGGAAACAAAAGTAGGTAGGGCCAAATGGATTAAATAATTTAAGTAGGTTAAGTGGATTGTGGGCTATAAAAATTAAAAAGGTAAATTTTATTAGACTCTTAAACTTATTAAAATATAAAAAGTTTTTAAGAAAAATAATCGGGGGGCCTACTTAATAAATATAAATTTTTTGGGATGAAATACGGATAAATTAGCACTACTGAGCGAAAAAACGGGGGGAGGGGGGCGGGCCCCCCTGGGCCCCAACATAGATCCGCCCTTGAGTTTATCAATGATAACTGCAACCGAGATGGCCTCATCCATCATCAAATTGTGTTGGGTATACTGTCCCAGAATCCTTAACATTTCATGATATTGCTCCATGACAGGCCTAGTATCAACCATCTTGTAATTCATAAAATTACTAACAAGAAACTTCTTTGCAGAAGCATATTCTGCCATGTATTTGGATTCTAGGGACTCCCATAGTGCTTTTGCAGATTCAGCGTTTTGATAGATATCAAATAGGGAATCAGACATACCGTTTAGAATGTGACCACGGCATATGTAATCGTCGTTCTCCCACTTCATCCTTTTCCTAGTCGTCTCCAAAGTTTCATTCTCGGACCATTCAGGACTTGGTGTACTCAGAACGTACACAACTTTCAGGGTGGTAAGAAGAAAGTGCATCTTCTTCTGCCAACGACGAAAGTCCTGCCCTTCAAACTTTGCCAACTTATCGAACTTTCTCGTCGTATCCTTCATAGATTCTCCATTCGTCATGATCACAAATTCTCCATTCGTCATGAGAGTCGTGTAAACATTTTCAGATTGAAGTATTTCGATGGTTCTATCGAAATCTCAAATCGGATAAAACTCAGATTCAGAATCGAGAATGTGTTTTTTCTGTTGTTATGAAACCGAACCAGAGATTGATAGTATATATTTGACCAACAAAACTGAATAGCGGTTGTAACTGCCATAACAGTTATTTTAACTACCGAATCAGTTAAATCAAAGGGCAAAAATCATAATAACGTCATACAAGTGTGCACTCCGCACAACCCCGACTTGTTGAACATTTATCACGATTACACATTGGTCAACTAAGTCAATCCATTACACTTAAATCATATTGGTGATCCAAAATCACCAACAATATATATTTTCGTATCAAGTTTAGAACTTTATTATATTTGGATATGTATGTGTTAGTGCAAATATTACGATATTTAAACTAAACGGTTTCTTCGGTTTTAATAATGACAAACATGTAACTTGTAATACATAACGTAAAATGTGCAAGTTACTTGTAAACACAAATCATCAATGCATACTTACATCAACACCTCCCGACGTCTCAAGTATGCTTCAACAAAGTCGTAGTCTTCCATCCCGACGAAAATCACTCAAGGTATGGACAAACAAATCTACTACTTGACAAATGATCAAAGGATTATATTTTTCTCTAAACTTCACATTTTTTAATGTGACAAAATATTCCTTTCAAAAATATATTTTACAAATTATTTTTGAATTAAAAAGAAATGTTTTATTTTGAAAAATAAGTTTAAAAAATCCCAACAGTCAATTTTCCCTCCAAACAGCTCCAAACATTCCCAAATAAACCTTCCCCACTAAAAACAAACGAAGGAGCATCCACGGTACCACTAAAGTACCGACGACTCCACTAAATTTAGTGGAGCCGTCTGACAATTAGTGGAGCCGTGCCTCTGTAACGGCTAGTTTTCCCCTTGCCTATAAATAGTGGACCATTTTTGTAACACCCCAACCCGACAAGGGTAGAGATATCACATTATGGCGACATTACAAAGCATTCATCCATATACACAGCGGAAGCCATAAAACATCATAAATAAATAAGCCAAGTCAACATGACTTGAATCCAATACAAAAGTCTCACGAGATAACGAAATAATTCAAAGGAAATACATAACGAAATGAATCCATGATCAAAATGTCTAAACAACTGGCAAGACTAGGGTAGGACATCATCTAAGGCAAAAGCTTCAACTAACTCTCATCCCAAGCATATAATCCATCTCCCAGCTAGATACCTGCCGCACACGAAAAAGAAAACGTGCGGCTGAGCTTACAAAGCCCAGTGAACAGATACATAATACAAGCAAAGATAACGAAACCAAAATATAATAAGGCACTGGGAAATGTCATGAGGTATAATCAAAGCAAAAGAGTAATAAGGAAATATAGGATAGTTTTCTACCACGAGCCCACAAACTCAAAGTCAATATCTCAACATCATAGTCTCAAAGTCATAAGCTCACAATCAGAGGGGATACCTCTCAGGCAACCAGATAATATGAGGGGTGTCCTCATGTATCAAAAGGGTGGAGTAGCTAGCTCCCATAAATGTGATAGGCGTGTATAGCACACAAGCACCAGTCACCTCAAAGTCATACTCAAAGTCATACTCAAAGTCATAGTTAAATCCACTAAACAAAAACATGCCTAGGATTGCAATCCATACGCCCCCAAACTCAAAGTCAATCTCAAAGTCAAGTAGCCATGGCAGATAATATAAAAGGGACGGTGTGAGAAATCACTCCCCCACACAGGAGTCATGCCAGTGGTGCATCACAGACATGGCCAGGTTACCTTCCTGGCTAGGAAAGGACAAAAATGGCTCGGGTATCAAACTAAGAGTCAGGTCTCAATGTCATATCAAAGTGTATCTCAAGGTCATAATCAGAAAGTATATCTCAAGATCATATCAAAAGGTTCATGTCAAAAGGTTCATGGCAAAGGTTTAAATCATAGCTCAACATCAATGCATAGGTGAAAAGACACCCTTACTAAAAAGGGTAGAGTATCCGTACCTTATGACGAAAGCACAAATAGAACAAAGCACAGAAACAAGGAACGGCTCAAGGTCTCTCCTTCTTCACACCTAAAGGATTAGAAGAGAATTACAAATGATTCTTAACTTCATGTTTAGTTTGTCTTTTCATTTTAGGTAGTTCAAGGTTCATAAGGTTATTATGGTAGTTTTAATCCTTTAAGGGTTTATTAAGTATTTAGGATAAGTTGAAGGACCAATTGTGTAATTATCATAAGGTTAGGGTACAAAGTGTAATTATTGTCAAGTTACAGGTTCTTACAAGTTTAGTCCTCTAGTATAATCAAAATAACCATATAGACCCTCAAATGTTTGAATGTAAACACTTAACACTTTTAAAACAACAAAATGCACTTTTTCAGGTTTTAATCATGTTCTGGACCTGTTTTATATAATTATAGAATCATAGTAGAACTCCGAATTAAAATCTAAAAAAATTCACAGAGCTTCCTCAATATTCCTAGTATTTATCATAATTTTTCCAGATTTTATTGATTTGGTTTGGTACGAATGAAAAATCCATTTTTTACAACCTGTCCTAGAAACATGTCTGACGGAACACCCGATAAGTTATCACTTCATTACCCCTTCAGAAAAATTCAAAAAAATATACAAAAATTCCAGATACTAATAAACATCCCAAAGTTTACCCAGGTCAAAGGGCTCTTTCTAACTCGACACGGTTTGGAAATTAAAATTCAAAAACCCGAACGGATTTTCCAGACTTTTAAACACGACTGGACACATGATTTTCCAAAAATCAAAAAGTGACCTTACAAGCCTCTAAAAATTACAAACTAAATTTCTCCAGGTAGCTATTTCATTGAACTACAATCTAGACTCCAGAAACATAAAAATATACGTTCATATCATCAATCCACAGCCGGTTAAAGTCGACTAAAAATTCAGCTCAGAATCAGTTATCACAGAACCATGATTATCTTAGGGTTTTCGTCATGCAAATCATTTGTTCTTGACACCAAACGTTTTTATGTGAGTCCATACATATTTAGGTCATTCAAAACAGGTCTTAACACAATCAAATTCGAATAATTTCACCACAAAACTTCTGGTTCGATTCATCATAACAGTTTTTAGGGTTTCTTATCTTATTATTTTATGTGACATTTTATGTGTCATGATTTCCATTCCATGATTAAACTAGGGCATGAATATATGAACAAATGACGGAAAAGTGATACAATACCCTCGTAGATCACGAAGAACACGAACACAAAGGATTAAAACACCACACACAAGCTTCTTTCTCCTCCCTTTTCTTTTTGGCCGATCGATCAAGACAAAACAAAGGAAGATTAGGGTTTTTGGTTAAGAATTAATTCATAGGGGTTTGAGGCATGAAGAAACATGTTACCTTAAGATGTTTGACACACAAATGGAACAAAATTCAAGCCTTCTTGGTCTCCTATAAGTCTCGACAGCAGCAGAACCAAAAGACAGCAGCAGAATTTGATTTTAGGGTTTTCTTTTGAGTGATATGTGAAGTTCGGTGTATAAGGGGGAACCAAAAAGGGCTTGGGCTGTTTTGGGAGGTTTGGGTCGTGGGTTTGGATGAGGGGAGGGCTTGGATCGGCCTCTAAGCCCAACTCAAAGTATCCATGTCCAAGTTTCAATATTTCCCTCGTTTCTTACATACGACTAACACGTAACTATTTTTAGAACGAAATAAATATATACTTGTTGAGTTTTCGGTTCAAGCGACTAAGTAATGTGTTACAAATGTTATTGGTAGCTCGTAAAATTATATTATGGTGCCTCGTAATCATTTCATGTCGCATTTGTTTCGTTTTCATACGTTTTGTGATTTATTTGAAAGTTATATGTGTTTTAATTAATTTTCAAGTATGAGGGCATTTTGGTCTATTAATATGTTTTAGATTTTCGGGTTTTACAATTTTACACTTCCAACTTGATTTTTCCAATCAGTTTTATCTGGTCTAATCCCTCCTCACTTAGAACACTTTCTTTGATCATTTAGAAAGTCTTAGTTTGTTTAAGAGTGATCATTTCATCACACCAAGAGATCCTCTTCATTCCTCTTCAAGTGCAAGAGAAGAACACAAGGTATCCAAGTAGATACAAAGTGTTGTCATTCCTCTTCAAGTGCAAGAGAAGAACACAAGGTATCCAAGTAGATACAAAGTGTTGTAGTTGTAGGTAGAAGCACTTGTAACATTTGTTACACTCTTGATTGTATCATAGCATACATCAAGATCATTTTTTTTGAGAGTTTGTGAGGGAAGATCATTGTGATCTTATAGAGATATTGAATATCTCTAGTAGCCATTGGGCTAGTGTGTTGATCTAGTTGATCAAAGGTAGATAAGGTAGATTGAGTCAAGTGAGAGTTGATCATTGTGATCTTATCGAGATCTTGGAGATCTCTTGAAGCTTGTGGGCTTGTGTGATTGATCAAGAAGATCAAGGGTAGATTGGGTAGATCGAGTCAAGTGGGAGTAGATCATTGTGATCTTGTTGAGATCTTGGAGATCTCTTGAAGCCATTGGGCTTGTGTATTGATCAAGTGGATCAAGGGTAGATCGGGTAGATCGTGGTAGATTGGTGCTAGCTAAGATTAGCACTCGACATCTAGCTTAGTGTCGGAAATAGGATAAGCGACGTGTACGGTTTTCTCCGCCTGAAGGGAGCTTGTTGATTAGTGAAGTAACTCTCGAGTTGGGTACTCGGGGAGTGGAGTAGGGCGAAGAGGAGCTTCGTGACCGAACCACTATAAATCACCGTGTCCGGTTTGCGCCTTCTTACTTATCTCTTTACTTTCATTTCATTCTTTATCCCTTTATATTTATATTTGCATTGCTTTTATGTTTGTGTGGCTAGTTGCTTATGTTATGTTGATTAAGTATGTGTCATGGTTTGATTGTGCTTGTGTTGTAGTTTACTATATTCATCTCTAGATGTTATATGACTAGAGTTGACACTTTTCATATTACGTCACACTTGATCGGGTGTTTGATACAAAAAAGTTTTTAAGTTTTTAAATGGAAACGTATCCCCCCCTTCTCCCTCTACGGTTTCCACAGTATGTTCAGTGTAATCACTATGGTAGTTAAGAGTCAAAATTATGTAATAAAAAAATATCTATTATTTATTATCAAAAGTACTTCTTGTTTTGATATCTATGTTCACTTCACTAATTATATAGTATCAAGGTGTTATATTTTTAAGATTTGTATGGTTAACATGTGTTACACTATTTTTTTAGTAGACATGACTCATACATGTTTACAGCAAGTAAAATTATCGAATTAAGTGGCTCGGATTACTGGCTCGGTGCTTTTTGAATCTCAAATGTTGTTAAAAGAATGTGGACAATTTCAAGTTTGGAGGTTTGTTTGATGCTTTTCAATCTGGGTGCTCTTTGAGTTGAGTTTTTGGGCTGTAATAGTAAATTGTGAAAAAAAAAAAAAAAAAAAAAAAAAAAAAAACTAAAAATTTATAATGGCTTCGCCCGGGTTCGAACCGGAGACCTTCAGTGTGTTAGACTGACGTGATAACCAACTACACCACGAAACCTTGTTGTTATGCTAAGTTTATGTATCTTTCAACATAAGCTTCTTATATTTTCATGATTGGAATTTTATTAAGTTTTCATTCATATAATTCTGTTTAATTACTGATACTGAGAGGATCTTTTCAGATTTCAAGTAAGTAGAAAAATGAGTGTATTAGGTAGGAAATGGACTCTGATTATTACAGTTTTATGTATGTGCAAGCTTTAATTAGGCATGCTTTACCTAATGCGCGCCAAATGTGGATCTAAGGGCTTATTAAACAATTGCACATCCATGACCCATTTATTAGTCGACTGTTATGTATGGCCATAGGCCCGTTTTGTATTACTTGTATTGAGGCCCTATAGAGCCCACTCTCTAGAATACTCTTTTGTAATCTATATATTTATTAGTGATTGGCAATGATAAGGCAAGGAACAATTACCTTCAAACATGGTATCAAGCCAATAAAACATACAGATTCTTTCCCTCCCTCCCTCCACAATTCTCGGATCTCCCTTCACATCTTTCTGCCGCCTCCACATCAAATCCTATCTCCCTAATCGGCAGCTATGGCCGGTGATGATGACACCCCACCACCCCTCAACCACCAAATGCCGAAAAACTCATCCCATTTAGCATTGGAAACAAGGTTCCTGTAAAACTAGACCTGGAAAAACACAACTTTAATTCTTGGAGTTCCTTTTTTAAGATTCACCTTGGGAGTCTCGGACTCAAATCCCACATAGAAGAAAAAGCATCGTCTAGCACTCCTGACCCCGAATGGTGTAAACTTGATGACCTCATCAAGATGTGGATCCTTGGATCCCTATGTGATTCATTGCAAGAACAAGTTGTTTCTACACCAGGTTTTGCAAAAGACCTATGGGATACCCTCGAAAACTTGTTTCATGACAACAAGGACGCTAGGGCCATCAACCTTGACAACGAACTACGCTCCATTAAGATCGGCAATCTGTCCATCAATGCATATTGCACCAAAATCAAAACCATGGCAGATCGACTTAAGAATCTTGGCGCTCCAGTTAGTGACAAAAACCTAGTCATGTATGCAGTTAATGGCCTTGATTCTCGCTTTGCTACCATTGTCAAGATTATTCGCCATCGCGAGCCCCTCCCATCCTTTGAAACGGCTCGCACCATGTTGTTACTTGATGAGTCCCAACAAAGTGAGGAAGCTGAGAATACCACCACCATTGATAGCAGTACATCATCACCCACTATCCTCATGACCACCAAATCAGAACCAAAAAATCAAGCCTCTAAATCCCAAAACATGCCTCACTTGTGCAACCATTTTAATAGAGGGAATTGCAAGTTTGGTGATCGGTGTAAATTCATACACGATCACCGTCACCGATCCGGTTTGGCCACCAAAAACCCCACTGCCATAACCCCTAACACCATTCGAACCCCTACTGTTACACACCCCACACCGAATATACACTCCTGGACACCACCTGGGTATTATCTGGCCCGCCAAGTCCAAACCCCATATCAGCCCACCACTTTACCTCCCTCGGCCCAACCTCCAACACCCACACCTAGCCCACTCGCTTTCACTGCCACTCCTTATCACACCGCTCCACAGCCCCCTTCAAACCAACACCACCAAGCCCAACTTACAGCCCACCAAACTCCACTGTACGCCCCAACTTATGCACAACCGAACCCCACAAGTGGTATTCTCGGCCCTGCTCCCGGCATGTACCCGACTCAAGCCACCTCACTACCAAGCGCGTTTAGCACGATGACTCTACAAGACCCAACATGGAATATGGATACAGGTGCCTCATCTCACCTTAACTCTAACGCACGTAACTTAAGTACACTTTTTAATAAACGCTTACACCCATCGGTCCATGTTGGTGACGGTACATCCATTCCCGTCATCAATACCGGACATAGCATTATTCCATCCCCTCATCGCCCCCTTCATCTTCATAACGTTCTTGTAACTCCTAATATTATTAAAAATCTTATTTCTGTTCGTCAATTTACTAGAGATAATAATTGTACTATTGAATTTGACGCTTTTGGTTTTTCTGTGAAGGATTTCTTGACTCGCCATATCCTCCTTCGATGTGATAGTTCAGGCGATCTTTATCCCGTTACCAAGCCTTCTGTTATTCCCACTGCTCTCCTTTCCACAAGCGCCTCCACGTGGCATCAACGCCTCGGTCATCCAGGTGATGAAGTGCTACGGTCGCTTGCTTCTCGTCATTTTATTTCGTGTAATAAACAAAGGGCTCCACATGTCTGTCATGCTTGCCAACTTGGCAAACATGTGAAGTTACCTTTTCACAGTTCAGACTCTATTGTTAAACATTGTTTTGATATTATCCATTCTGATTTATGGACTTCTCCAGTTGTTAGCTCTAGTGGTTTTAAATATTATGTCCTATTTCTTGATCATTTTTCTCACTACTTGTGGATCTATCCACTTCGTTCTAAATCTGACATGCTTGCTAAATTTTTGCATTTTCGTACTTACGTTAAAAATCAATTTAACTACGAAATTAAGAGTTTCCAATGTGATCATGGTGGCGAGTTCGATAACAACCGTCTCCACACCCTATTTACCAACCATGGCATCCAATTTAGATTCTCCTGCCCACAAACATCTCAACAAAACGGCAAAGCCGAACGCATGATTCGCACCATCAACAACACAATTCGAACCCTCCTTTTCCAAGCACACCTACCTCCCTCCTTTTGGGTCGAGGCACTCCACATGGCCGCTTACCTACTAAACCTTCTACCCTCTACATCAATAAACAACGAAATTCCATACACCAAACTATTTCAAAAAAACCCCGACTATTCCCGCTTACGCATCTTTGGGTGCCTTTGTTACCCTCACCTTAATTCACCACACAAACTTGCTCCCCGTGCCACTCCATGTATATTTTTAGGGTACCCAGCCTACCACCGTGGCTACCGTTGTCTAAATCTAGAAACCAATAAAATTATCATCTCCCGACATGTCACCTTTGATGAAAATCAATTCCCTTACCGTTCCATGACACCCGACTCCCCGCCCTCTTACTCTTTTCTCGAACCATCGACCCCACCACTCCTAAACCAAATACTTCTCGACACACCTAATTCTCCACAATCCACCGCCACTCAAATAAATGAGCCTACTACCCCACAACATCATCAAAACACCAACTCGACCCAAACCCACCCTACCACCACTAGCAATAACGAGGCCCAACCCACTCCACCACATGACACTCAAACTCCACCACAAGCCCAACAACAATCCTCGGCCCACCACCAACCACATCCATCGCCACCACCTCACCCAAACCCACCACCCGTAAATCCCCCACAACCCACTAACGAACCATCTCGCACTCACACCATGGTCACTCGGTCTCAACGCGGCATTGTCAAACCCATCGAACGTTTATCTTTACACACTTCCTCTATTTCTCCTATTCCTAAATCACCCTTTCTCGCCAAAAAAGACCCTCATTGGCGTAATGCTATGAACGATGAGTATAATGCGTTAATTAAAAATGGTACTTGGGTTCTTGTGCCAAGGCCTACGGATGTTAATCTTGTCCGCTCTATGTGGCTCTTCAAGCATAAGTTCCATGCAGACGGATCCTTGAGCCGTTATAAGGCCCGTTTAGTTGCTAATGGGAGTAGTCAGCAACTTGGTGTCGATTGTGATGAGACTTTTAGTCCGGTTGTCAAACCCGCTACCATCCGTACTGTTCTCAGCCTTGCCGTATCTCGGCATTGGCCGGTGCATCAGCTTGACGTTAAGAACGCTTTTCTTAACGGCGATTTATCTGAGACTGTATACATGCATCAGCCACCAGGATTCGTTGATTCTAGATACCCCCATCATGTTTGCCTTTTACAGAGATCATTATATGGACTTAAACAAGCACCTCGTGCTTGGTTTCAGAGGTTTGCAGGTTATGCCACCAAGGTCGGATTCTACCACAGTCGCTGTGATTCCTCACTATTCATTTACAGACAGGGATCCGAGGTTGCTTACTTACTTATATATGTGGATGACATCATTCTTACTGCTTCCTCCAGTGTTCTTCTTCAACAGATTATTGCCTCGCTGCACAGAGAGTTTGATATGACTGATCTTGGGCCACTTAATTATTTCCTCGGTATCTCTGCTAAACGTCATTCTACAGGGTTGTTTTTGTCTCAGAAGCATTATGCTATTCAGCTGCTTGAGCGTGCACATATGACTCAGTGTAACCCTTCTAGGACACCTGTCGATACAGAATCTAAACTGGGTCCTGAAGGGGTCCCAGTTAAGGATCCCACTTTATATCGTAGCCTTGCGGGTGGTCTTCAGTATCTCACTTTCACACGTCCAGATATTTCTTATGCAGTTCAACAGATATGTCTCTACATGCACGATCCACGAGAACCACATCTTGCAGCTCTTAAACGGATTTTACGCTACGTTCAGGGGACATTGGACCTTGGCTTACATCTATACTCATCGTCGACCACTTCTCTGGTTGGCTATACAGATGCAGATTGGGCTGGTTGCCCTCTACACGACGATCAACATCCGGCTATTGTGTTTTTCTGGGTGATAACTTACTATCTTGGTCATCCAAGCGCCAACACACTCTTTCACGCTCCAGTGCTGAAGCAGAATACCGAGGGGTTGCTAATGTTGTTGCTGAGACCGCGTGGATCCGCAATTTGCTCCGGGAGCTACATTCTCCTTTATCATCTGCCACGCTTGTTTATTGTGATAATGTTAGTGCTATCTATCTCTCTGCTAACCCGGTTCAACACCAACGGACGAAACATATTGAGATAGACATACATTTTGTCCGTGACATGGTTACAGCTGGTCAGGTCCGTGTTCTTCATGTGCCCTCTCGCTACCAGTATGCAGATATCTTCACCAAAGGGCTTCCGTCAGCTTTGTTTGAGGAATTTCGGTCCAGTTTGAGCGTCCGCCCTCCTCCCGCTCCAACTGCGGGGGAGTATTAGTCGACTGTTATGTATGGCCATAGGCCCGTTTTGTATTACTTGTATTGAGGCCCTATAGAGCCCACTCTCTAGAATACTCTTTTGTAATCTATATATTTATTAGTGATTGGCAATGATAAGGCAAGGAACAATTACCTTCAAACACCATTGCCTTGCAGGTCGATAATGATCACACACGCTAGATGAGTACTAATTAAGTACCAACATCATCAATGTGTTTGCATTTGCACAAGACCAAGTTGTTTAGAACAAGTTCCATGTACATCGATGAAGGGCATTTCTTTCATTTAGTAATGAATAACTTAACAATTTGACCCTTCACCCACAAAAAAATAAAAAAACCCTAATAAGAATAATAAGAGAACCACGCTACATGAGTGTGTTACATTCACCAGTATTCGGGATTGGACTTAATAGTGCGTGCAAGCGATTGTACTTAGTACTTAAGACAAGTCTTTAAACCTTTAGGTTGTTTTCATGGATGAGTGAAGTCGCATAAGACTTTCCTGTGAACACACACAAAATTCATTAGTCTACCACTCGATTTAACAACACGATCCAATAATACAGATTTGTGTTCTTTTTTGTGACATCTTTTAAGAGTCCTAGCTAACCAAGATAAACAACGAATTGCCCAACTTATCATTGGTAGTTTCCCCTACATAATCCAAAAACTTGCAGTAAATTACTGTAACTAGGAAGACAATTAACTTTCAGGAGCAGGGCTCATAGGTTGTTTTTTACGGTCAAGGCGCTTGATAAGATCCTCCGAGGATTCAACCACAGCATCAGATCGAACACCAATGTCATAATTATGTCTAGCGCTGAAATAGGTCAAAGCTGATATTGAAGCAAAGGACATGGATGCTACACGTAATAATCTATACCGTTGACCAATCGTTCCCAAAATGGAGCTATAACCAGCCCTACGTATGTGGTCAAAAGCATACGGGGCTATAGAATAGGTCAGACCGGCTACACCTGTACCCGTAACAAGAGCTAGATATAATGCATATAAGCCCTTTGCTTGCCTACTCGTTCCTGTGAAGAGCTTATCACTATGAGGAACCATACGGCTTGTTTTGCAATATAACGCAAAATCCTCACAGTTGATTTCAGGGACGTCGTTTGGTTTAAGACCATTGTTCATTATCATATCCGCTCTTTTGGTAACTTCTTTGGGTGGCAACGAATGTGCCGTGGTACATGTGCCAGGGACTTTAAGCATGTGCTCAATTGCTCCTACTCCATACCGATAGCGACGCAGAGGCCTACCGTCCCTAAAACATCTCATACAAATTTTAGACACCGAATTGTTATCAGGAAGCCCATGTTGACACCCTGTGGTTTTATACGGACAAGAAGTACGCTCACGTGTAGAGGTAACATTGATAAGCAAGTTTTCACCCATATAAATCGCTGTACCAAAATGTGTTTCATGCAACACAAAGGTTCATCAGGATCTCATAAACAAGATGAAAAGCATTAGCATATAAATTTATTAAAACTGCATGCAACCTTTGAGCAGAAAGACCAGAAACACTACTTATGCCGCGGAGCTAGCAAGAAATACTAAAATCAGTAATGCATATGTGCAAATATACGCAAAGGAAAAAAAAAA
This sequence comes from Artemisia tridentata subsp. tridentata, assembly GCA_021014915.2. Lineage (NCBI taxonomy): Eukaryota > Viridiplantae > Streptophyta > Magnoliopsida > Asterales > Asteraceae > Artemisia > Artemisia tridentata. Next base: position 73,150,525 of record CP139502.1, read on the forward strand.
TAAAAAAAAATCCCAATGTTACACTAAAACTACCAAAAAAGTTTATTTAGCGGGTTCAACTTAACCCACTATAATTTTATGCTTTAAAACACATACTCGCTGAAAAAAAAAAATAATAATAATAATAAAAAATAAAAAAATCACTCCTATATATTTTGGGCAGAGAAACAAATTACATACCGTGGTGATTAGAAGCAAAGCATCCTGTCCTAACATAAAGATGGTCACCTTTGTTGAGTTCCCATTCATACACTCTATGAGACAAAAAACGTTTAATTCTCGAAAAGTTTTCCATTTCGATCTCAAGCGGCTGAACAAAGTTTTTCCGTGGGTTACCAATGCAAGAAGCAAATTATTTGATGAACACGATAACTTGGTAGTCTTTGTTTTCTTCTTTCTTGCGTTGGAAGCCAACTTTTCATAGTGCGTTCACCGAAAATAATGTATGGTTTGTTTGAGAAATTATTAAGACTAGAAAAAATAAAATAAAAAGATATAAACTAAATAAATATTTCATGAAAAGATGTAAGATTTGACCGGAAAATTAGAAAAGATGGGATTTGGCTAGAAATAGAAAGGATTTTGTTTGAAAGATTTCGATATCGATGGCAAAATAAAACAAGAGAAAGAAAGGAATATGTGAGAAAGTATCAAAAGAGTTTTGCTTTGACATAAAAAATAAGGAATTGTCTAACGTGTGATTTCAGGGCAAGGTTTAACGTTAACTTTGAGTTTATCTAATTATATATAAAGAATGAGTTGCAAGTTGAGCATTTATTGAGCATGTGCATTTATGATATAAGCTAAGCAACTCAAATATCAAGATTAAGTTAACTAGGTTTCTTAATGTGAAACTTCTTTTGAAAGCTTTTAAGAGCTTTTAAAGTTACTCGTAATAAACTAAAATGACTTATACTCCCTCCGTCCCAATTTTATTATCACACTTTCCTTTTCCGTCTGTCTCAAAATTATTGTCACATACCATAAATAGAAAGTGAATAGGTAGTGGAGTTTGGTAAAGTTACTATATTACCCTTGGTTGAAATTAATATTGCAAACTTTAAAGAAGTGTTAATTAATTGGTTAAGGGTAAACTTGTCATTTGACAAAAAAGTAAGAGAGAGAAAGTAGTGATAATGACATTTTTCTAAAAGAATGCGTTTTTTGTAATGTGACAATAATTTTGGGACGGAGGGAGTAAGTTTTAATATGAGCATTAATGGTAATGGGCCTGTGTGACAAGAGCTTTTTGAGGAGGTTAGATTTTTGTTACAAAAATAATCTTCTCTAAAATAAGTAGCTCCGTTTGGATACATCAACTTTAAGCTTTTATTCTTTTTAAACATCTTGGAGCTGGTAAAATTTCAAATTACTGATATACCCTCCAAATGTTTGTTTATAATTATAAATATGTCTTTTTATGTTATTTTATATCCTATAATTACATTTAACAGCTAATTTATCAAACACTTTTATTGAAAAATATACAACATTAACATTGCAGCTTACAAGTTACCGTTAACAACTTTAAAAAAAAAAAAAAAAAAAAAAAAAAAAAAAAAAAAACTGCCTAATAATTGCATCCTCATTAAACATGTGTGTGAAAAAATGAGACACCCAAAAGACTTCCTGTAACAACTTTTTTCCATCCCAACTTTCTTTCATCTTCTGAGAAAATGTCCCAAGAGATATTCCAGGTTCGGGGATTGTATAAATAAGCCTATATGCATCATATTCGCTAGGCACGTCACCTGCATCGAACGAAACACCACCACCAAAGGTTTTGAAGGTTTTTCTTAATAGATCTAAAGGTTTTTTTGATAGATCTAAAGTTTTTTTTTTTATTAGATTTATTTTGTTGTAACAGATACACGCCGCCACTGTTGACTCGCCGGAATATCGGCCACCTCCACCACACGTTGATTTTTGTTAGAAATCAAGTTAACCTGTTTTAAGGTAAATTTCATCACATACCCAGTAGCCACATTGTTGAAAAGCTTGAGCTTTTTGCTTGTTAAAGCGTAAAAGATTGGTTTTCGGGTTTTGAATAATTAGAGTGCATGTAACGTGTTTGATGAAATGCCTGATCAGTTTTTGTTATTAAAGTTTCTGTGTAACTCACGTTTCTTAAGTTGGGTGTGTAACATGTTTATATTAGATGATATTAGCTTATGAACTTTATAAGCGATAAGCTCAAGTTGATAAGTGCATAAGCAGAATATTTAAGCCCAGACAAACACCCCCTAAGATAAGAACGAGTCATTTTTGGGAATGAGAATTGAAATAGAATTATTTGGATATAGAGGAAAATGACGGTTACTTGATCTCTAATAAGAAACTTCTCTAATCTTTATTATAGATATGCAATCTTTTTAGTGTTTAATTAGCATTCAAAACTAAGATTAAGAGACAAGTAAAAATGCAGTCTCAAGTCTATGAGTAAAACCACACCATCAGCTTGTGGTCTTACAATCCAAGCATACTATATCCACACCACCAACCTTACTCTCGTGAGGCATATTGCAACACGTGCTAGCTTTCATTTCAATATAACCTTCTTTGAGTTTTTTTCTTCAAGATGTGTACTAAACTTTGAGATACAATGAAAACAAATAATGTTATTAATGCCTTATAATTCTATTATTTTTTACAGTTACTACATGGAATATCAATGTTTACGTTTTAGGCTTCACCTCATATTGGGAATCATGTTGTCACTGCTTGCCGGTATTAGCTATTCCTCAAAGGTGGGATAAAGTCTGTTTTCATTCATTTATATTCTTATTAGAAATGAACTGTAAAGATTGTTATCTGCATTATCTTTCTTTGCTCATGTTTATTGTTCATTTTATGATTTTCTCTTTACGTTTTCAGTTGGGGAGCCATAAATATATCACGGAAGCATACTTTCAGAAATATGATACCTTAAATGATCGGGTCTTTCAAGATTTCATATTAAACGAGGTTTCTCAAGGCTTTTGTGAAGAACAAAATTTTATGCCAAAATTATCGGTTTGGCAGCGACAGTTAAATGGTGATGGTTCTCACCGACGGCTAACTTCATCCCTTAAAATCGAAAACCAACCAGAAGTTTCATCTAAGCTCGCCTCACAATCCTGTAAGGCCATAATTGTTGAAAGACTGCCCTCTGGAGTATTTGCTGATCCATTTGAGCTAGAACATCTTACACAACGTGGTGGTAAATTACATTCATACCCTGATGCATTTCTAGTAGTATGGTTACTTTAAGATTTTAAGCACGTTTCTTTCTATTGTTTTTTTTTTGGCAGTGTTTACTGATGCTTCTGCATTTGGGGACACGGATTTGGAGTTGCCTACTGTGCGGGCAAATCGATCCGTTGTTGAGATTCACATGGATTTGGGTCCCTCTACGTTGTCTGAAAACAATAATGGTTGGGAACTCAACATTGAGCTTCCATTGCATGCACGTTATGCGGTATGTGAATAATAAGCATCAAGTGTGCTTGCACTAATCTTGGAAAATGGGTGGGGTGTATAGGTGGGGTAACATGGTCATCATGGACTATTTTTAGTTTGGTTTGGGTTGACGCGAAACACTTCCTGGTCCAATTTATAAAAAATAAAAATAAAAACTTTATTTAAATGGATTGAAATTGCAAATGTTTGACCCATTTCCTTTTTAGCTATAATTGATTGATCTGATCCATTTCTCATAAAGTGTAACCTAGATTGATGATTCATTAGTAAATGGATTGAAATTGCCACCTTTAGCTTGCACCATACTCTTTGGGTATCTTAGGGCAACATATATCTTTCGGGACAAACTTTCTCTTTTTGTTAGAAAAAAGTCGTTAGTTAAAGACGAGCTGTTGCTGTAGAATTTGTTTAATTACAAACTTTTTCTGTTACTGTTAGTGTTGTTTAATACTAGCTTTTAGGCTACTTCTTACTTTGACTTTGCAAGTGGAACTCCAATACCAAGGCTATTTTTACCACTCTGATTCTTGATTCAGTAAATATATACTTGTTTTTTGGAATTTTGTAATATGTCTCGGGATTATAGCTTTCTGCTTGATCTACTGCCCGTTTGTTTATATTACATGCTTTGCCTTATTTGATTGCGCTATACTCTATTCTGCAGCCACTGGGAAAACATGGTTACACAAAAGTTGAATTTGGGTCCCCTGATTTGTTTGTACGCTGCATTGTGGAAGGGGATTCCTATAACCAAAGCTGTATATTTTCATCAGCCAATGATGGTATTAGATCCAGTTCGGCTGCTATTTTTTGGGAAGTACCTTCTGGAATTGTCAAACACACAAAAGTCGTGTCTGTGCTTACTTTTATTTTAGCAGTTGTAGGCGCTCTCTCTATTTTAGCAGCATGTGTTTTTCATTCAGAAATTTCAATTCATAGCGATTCTAAACAATCTTAGTATGCTTAAGGTTTGTGTGTCATATTGATTATTCTCGTTAGTTATTTGGAATATTATTTGCTCTTCTCAAGTATTCCACAAATATGCTTTTCTCACTATTTAACTGTTGCGTTTGAAACTTTGATCAGCAATCACTAATTACATAAGTTGTATGAAGGTTGAGGTTCACAAAAAATGAAATATAATAAACAAAATTATACAAAAAATGGGGGCTATTTTACATTTCATTGACCACCTTGTAACCTCTCACCCTTTTCAGTATCTTTCCTCTTCTGCAAACATCTTTGGAGACATGGGACATAGCTTAAAAATTGATAAATGATGAATAGAAAACTAATTTATTTCCTTTATCATAATTTTATTTTTATATGCATTGAAATAATTGAGTTGATCACTGGGATGTAGTACTAGATGCCTTTGAGCTGTGGCAGCACCTGCTTGCGATAATCAGCTAGAGCCCACATCGGGTATATATTTCTGTATAAGGCATAGTGTAGCATGCAATTCTTCATAAAGACTCCAGCTATTTCCTGTATTAGGTACACTAAAATTGGAAACTTGTTAAAAGTTGTGAGACATGGAACTGTAAGATTAATCTTCTGAGTAGTAGTGGTAGCATGGTGTACGTCACTGTACGGGTTGGATCATGGGTCAGGTGGGGTTGACCTGAAGCACCTTTTGTCCAAAAACTATTTTTTTATTTTATTTTTTTATATAGAGATCTTTTGCCATTTGCATTACCTGTTATGGAAAATCACCAGTTTCCAACTGGGAGTTGATTAATAGTTTGGCTGCTCTGTGTAGGGGTGTTGCATCTCTCTCCGCCTGTTAATTTGGAAAAATTAGTTATAGAGTGAAATATTAAAAACTATTGAAAACTATAGTTGCATATGGTTTTGATCAATAAACGGACCTGTCGAGAATGAATTAGTCCCATCATAGCCCATGCAGTGTGTACCAAGTTGGACCGACCTCCTTCCAGGGGTATGTATTTCTGTAAATTGAGGAAAACATCAGTTGACATCAAAATGCCCTAATAGTTATTGTTTTTCTATGTCATGTTGTAGCGTTACCTTTTCTGGACAGGATTTGTAGCTTTCTCCCCAACCACCATCTTCCAGCTGGGTTTCCAGGAGAAATTTGACAGCTTTACAGATTGCTGGACAATTGTCATATGTTTTCCCAACCGCTGACAGTCCTCCAAGAGCAAACCATGTACCATATGTAAAACACACACCCCAGTTTCCATACCTGATCACCACAGGTTCTTGTGTTAATTATGAATGGGTCAATTTGGATTATGTTTTTAATTTTAGGGGGTCAAAATCCTAAAGTCAAATACTTTTGCCGCATCTGGTTCCAACTGTTTTAAGAACTTTATTATAGATTAAAAGGCAGAAACAAACCATGAACCATCTTGCATCTGTATTTTCTCCAGGTATCCACTTGAACTCGAAAGAAAATTTTCTCTCTCTTTCTTCCTATGCCCCGGGTATAACTTTTTGAACAAAACCAGTGCCTGCATTGTTGATGATGTGCACTCAACGTACCTAATTAACAAGTTCAGTGAGTCTCTTGTTGTGAACCCTAAATCATACTATACGCTAAATGGTACATTTTTTCTTACTCATGCTCTATGATGATATCAGCAAAGAACTCTGTAGGATTGAGAATCTACAATGGAAAACATGAATTCGTTGGAAAACAGTATCAATTTTTCTCAAAAGAATAAAAGTTTCCCTATAACGATACATACCTCCAGCCATTCTGATGATCCTGCTGGTTCCCATGCGGCTAGCCCACCATTTTTGCTCTATATTATCATCAAAGTCAGTTAAAAACTTGTTAATCTCTTAAAGAATTTCAATGTGGAATGTAAAGTAAATATACTGACCTGTAAGGAAAGTATTACGTTGACAGCATCATTCAGTTGCTCAGGTTTCATTTTCTCACCAACTATTTCTGGTGGCATCGTTGCAAATAGGAGGCAACACTGGGGATAGATAGTAGATCTTAAAGAGAGTCCTGCTAATATCTGGTGACTATGAACTTGTATAAAAATCGTATAAATACCTTTAATGCTTCAGCAGTACAGTCTGAAACTTGCCATCCATGATCTTGATCTGAAAACGTCCATGACCCTTTAGAAATATGTCGGTGCATGCTTTTAAAGTCACCCGAAGGATTGTCTTTGACCTACAGAAGAGTTATGGAATATTTAATCATAATTGATCCAGTAAAATATATACATGTCTTAGTGCCAACTACGGAGTATTAAAAAAACACGGTTTGGAAACCTGTGAAGCTTCAATAAATTCATGCCCTTTCATCAAAGTAGACCCAATTTCATCGGTAAGATCAGCAGCCAATAGAGCTTGAATAGCAAAACCAGCATCCCACTCCTGACTGCCGAAACTCTGTTTGAAAATTATACTTATTGCAATTAGAACGATAAACATGTACTTACTTAAGGAAGTATATTTGCATTTATCATGAAAAATATATTTTCTAGAAAAGAGGGTGTTTTTGTCTCACCTGCATTTTCATTCCGTCTTCAGCAACCCAGAGATAATCTGGAATACGAGCAATATGCTTTTTAAAACAAACTCCATTTGGATCCTCAACCCAGCATGCAAGCATACATAGTGCCTAAACAACAAAGGTAAAATCTTCGCAGTGAGTTTACAGCTACTTAATTATGCCTTTATTGAATAATTTATTAGCTTACCTTCTCTACAGAACCAATTGTGATATATCGGCTGTTCTCATCTTCATAATGGATATGCTTCATTGTTGTTTGTAGTGCTTTCTCACGCAATTTATTAAATGGCCAGTGATTTAGTACAGGCTCAGTAAAAACATAAAGACTATCCCACATCAAATCTTGTAGTAAGGGATGAGGATAGTATAAGTCTTCCTGAAACCATAAGTGCAGGAGGCAAATTATTAGCAAGGAAAATCATATTATTTTGCAGAATTAAATCTTTCTAATAGCAACAATTTCACCTTTGCACACAAATGCCTTATACTCCTCCACTTAATTTCATCGTACGGTTGGGCATAAAGTTCATCTCTAAGTTGTAGAATTATTGGGGTAATAGGACCCACAAATCTTTTTCCATATAGGTATGACATTGGCATATATACAAGCCGACAGTAACACCACATTTTTGCTGCGTATAGATATGAAATTTAATTAGAAAAATTTGCAATAGCATCAAGTATGTCCACATGCAAAAGAAGAATCGTGATACTTTATTATTATGATTCAGCTGGGACTTGAACACTAACCTGGATACATAGGTAAGAAAGAAGGGAGGATCCAGAACTCGGGGAGCATTGGGTTGGTTCCTGCCCACTCACATACACCAAGTATCTAAAACAAAGAACCATGTATAATTAGTAAGTATGTATGATTTCTAAAAGTAGCAAGTATGTTAAAGGTGTCAAAATGGCAGGTCGGGTGGATTGGATAGCGAGCCAAATCGGGGCTGAGTCAAAATACACATGTCGAGTTGTGTTGACCCATCATTATCTTGAAATCTTGAATACTTTATTGTATTGAATAAAATGTCTTACCGAAAGCCATGTTTTACCCCAAGATGGAATGGCCGTGACACTGCCATGGTCTAGAATCCATTTGCGGGCTTTGGTGCATGCACCATCCAGACCACCATCGGGACCTTCCCCCAAAAGACGCATACAAATGTAACTCAGGGTGGTGCAGAACATTGTACTATGACCCTCAATGTGAAATATAATCCCTACCCACCATCTTCATTCTGTGAATTCCAGATGATGTTTATTAGTAATCTCTTCCAGAAAATTTAGTTCCAAAACATAGTCCATTTACAATACTACATACCTGATGACAGTATATGTACCGTAGAACTTCTTTTCGATATTCTGCTGGGAAAACAGTGTTAAGGTGCCCAGTAATATACAAGCATATGACCTGCAATTTGTTGATTTAACACACAGTTTTAGTTAGAATGTGTGTCATCTGTCAAATATAATGATTTTGCGGAAAGGTGGCAAATATTGATCCATTTATTCAGAAATGGATCAATTTAGGTTTTTAAATTTCTAACGGGTAAAACAGCAACCAAAATTAGCTTAAAGGAAACAAGTCAAATGGGTCAAACATGCTGATACCCACCCAAAGTGTATATTTGTATGCATATTATTACATAATTGCTTTATTACTGTGTTAATATATTTCTTATATACCACACAAAATATTTATAAAAGTTGAAATTTTTTGGTAAATTGTGTTTTGGGTTGACCCGCTGCCCGACCCGTCCATTTTTTGGACCTCTAGTGAAACATAAAAGCTTACCAAGGGCTGCATGAAATACAAGGGACCAGCATTTTCAGCTGGCCAGTGACCGTCATCAGCCTGCAAGGCTGCAAAGAAGTTAACCGATCTCCTCAATGTGGTTGTAGCTTTTTCATATGATATTTCTTCACCATCTTCTATTTTCACTTGGGGTATTGTCTGTTCAAATCCCTTCTCTCTAAAAAACTGCATTACCATATTTACACAGCATTTATGAAATCCATTAGGGCCATAACCAAACAAATAGTAATAATCTAAACTTTCGTTAAAAAAGATGGACTTTAGACCTGCATGCGCCAAAGAACATCACTACTGGGTTTAACTTCATGTCTGTGATTCCAGAAATCAACATGAGCTTGTTCCACCTCAGCACGCTCTTCTGGAGTTCCGTAATTCGGGTCAAACTCCCATATTTTTTTGCACAGGCCTTTGGCCAACATTGCTTTGTTTGAGAATGTGTTTGTAATTAACCATTCGTGGTTATGTGTGTGTATGCAATGAAACATAAAACAGGAACAAGAATTTAAGCAACACTTATGTTATAGAAAGTGAATTGTTATTTGATTACACTGCATAATGCATATAAATACTATCCTAAACGACACCTAATGACAATTATTTTTCATCCAACCATTGTGTCTTTTGGATGTAACTGTCAACAACTTTAACTGTCAAATAACTAACTGTTTGGGTAACCTACTTTGACCCATATAGCATTCTAATTCGACCCATACATTAGACTAAAGTACTTTAAACATTTATCTTAAATTAAATACATACTAATATTAAGAATTTGACTTATAATAACATTAAGAGGTCGACATTTCCCCCCTAATTTATTAAAGTCAAAATTCTTTCTTGAGTGATCTTCATCCTGGTTCTTCAAACAATGATGTCAAAGTCATTGCTGTCTATACTGCTTGCATCTTTTGCTTCCATTTCTTCATTGCTTTCAAGCCTTACTCCAAATTTATTCTTGCTGCTCATTCCTTCTTGTGACTCATCTTTCTCTGCTTCAACCTCCTTGCCTTGTGGGTCTCTATCTTCTGCAGCCTTGCTACATTCTCCCACTTCTCTTCTAGGCTTCTCATTCCAGGGTTCTTTAGCAGTCTCATGGTACACATGTAACATTTGAATGAACTTCTTATAGCAGTCTTTTACTGCTTCTCCTTCCTTGCTTGTTAGGCCTTGCATTTGTGCAATGTTTTTCCATTTGTCACTCAAAGTGACAGATACATAGCCTCCAAGGCTCTCCACAATCTTATGCAAACTTAATAAATTCAATTCGATCACCCCAATAATAGGTGGTATTGTATCTAGCATATCATAATTTAGATACACAAGATAAAACCACTTCACCATCTCAATATACTTTTTACTAAAGACCTCCCAATTCTTATAAACTAAACTATCTTTCTTTAGTAAATTCATGAATGACAGGAACCTTGCAAATGAGTTTACCTTTAGTGCATAAAGTGACCCATTCCATGAAATGTATTCTTCATCTATATAATCTTGAGTATCATTCCTGTCCCAACTTAAATCTTCCAGGCCTTTTACTAATGAACATTCATCTTTTGGGTCCAAAGACTCAAAATATTCTTCCAAGTACTTTTTGTGTTCTGCGATGACATCTTTTGGTCTCCAAACTTGTTCATTGTTACTGTTTCCCTGTGATTTCTCTGTTCCAACTTTCACCTCATCAAACATGTACTTCAAGTTACACATGTTATTATCAATCTTCACTGCATAACCTTGTTCCTCTAATAAGTCATAACTGAGAATGTTCAATGACACTTCAGGAGTGTATTGGACATTTGGAATCACAATCTCACCATTCTTTGTATTCACCACAGCATCACCAACTCCATAAGAAAATATAAATTTCTTTTCATTTTCTTCCTTACAAATCATTTTAAATTTGTACTGGATCCTTTTGAACAACATTTTTCTTGGACACAAATGAAACTTGTAACTGTTACTCACATACCAAACTTCATTCCATGTTTTGTCATTTGAACCTTCAATCATGTAATCTGCTATTACATGTACTTTTTTCGGATATTTGACTTCTTCTGCAAGAACTTGATTTGTTGTTTCTGCTTCTTGTTGTAATTCAATCACAGCAAGTTTCTTTCTATTCTCACATGCCCAAAAAGCATGTCCCCTTTGTCTGCAAATATAGCATCTTGATTTTCTTTCTTTCTTGGTTCTCACAGTAGTCTCTTTTCTTTGTTCTTTTGATTTCTCTGCCAATTTAGAAACATTAAAGGCTTCATTTTCCAACACTTTCTTCACAAGCATCTCCTTCCCTTTTGGTGAGATGCTTTTCTTTCTTCTGCAATTCCATTGGTACATCCTTTTTGGTGTTTCCCTTAATAAGTATCTTCCAGTGAAAAAACCTTGATCAATTTTGGATGTTGGCCTTCCCCATGGTTCTGAGCCACCATGGCTCTGATACCACTTTTGCACAGGCCTTTGGCCAACATTGCTTTGTTTGAGAATGTGTTTGTAATTAACCATTCGTGGTTCTGTGTGTGTATGCAATGAAACAGTAAAACAGGAACAAGAATTTAAGCAACACTTACATTATAGAAAGTGAATTGTTATTTGATTACACTGCATAATGCATATAAATACTATCCTAAACGATACCTAATGACAGTTATTTTTCATCCAACCATTGTGTCTTTTGGATGTAACTGTCAACAACTTTAACTGTCAAATAACTAACTGTTTGGGTAACCTACTTTGACCCATACAACATTCTAATTCGACCCATACATTAGACTAAAGTACTTTAAACATTTATCTTAAATTAAATACATACTAATATTAAGAATTTGACTTATAATAACATTAAGAGGTCAACATATTTGCCTTCCAACGAAGTTGTTTGTGCTGTACAGGTACGGATCATTGCCCCCTTCTGCTATTTTCAATCTCCACATCTTACTTTTCCTCCAAAATATATAAAACTATCAACTTCCTGTAATGTGAAGTTATCTAGGGTGCGTTTAGTGTTTGCTTTCAAGTGATTATTAAGTTAGTGCATACCCGTATTTATAATACTCTAACAAACAAGAACTGCAAAAAGTACATCTCTGATACTAGATTAGGGTGGAGGGAGTGGTTTCACCTATCCCTCCCTTCAGCAAATTTCCACATCATCAATACCCAATAAAAACCTTCCAACTCACACTTCATCAATTCACCCCAATTTTCACCAATTTGGTGGCATTGGTTTCACCTAATCACCTAATTGCCACATCACATTTTCTTTTCCATTTATTTTTAATACATAAAATCCC